>JAODAL010052685.1:0-25808 GCA_025379985.1 Phyllomedusa bahiana
GTAGCTTTCTGTGCTTACTTATAGTGGGCGATCCTGAGCATGTGGAGGTCTTATTAAATATGTAGGTGTCTATTAAGCCATATGAATAGGTATTGGGGCATTTTGCTTTACATACATAAGGCTGAAAACCCCCTTCCTAAGTTCTTCAGTCAAAATTATTCCAAAAGAAAATTTTTAAATTTCTATTTTCTTTAAATACTGAAGTTGTTTGCGTTCCAAACAAGGCCACCAAACTCCTGCTTCCTGTACTGCTTCTGAGAAGATATTATACTGTGGCCAACATACCTTAATATCATGGTATCTTGCAACAAGTGTAGATGTCTTTGTGAAGAAGAGAAAAGCTCCAGAGAAGGGAAAACACCAGGTGTTCCACTCGCTTTGGTACCCAAAAAAGTGCAAAAAAGTTTTAAACTTTTTGACATATTACAGTGGAATTTGAACTGCACATAACTTGTAAATGTGGTGGTGGGCATTGAAGAAGTCATCATGGGTTATTCCCAGCAGGGTAGTTTCATGTGCCACATATGCCATATAAGTGCCATGTTTCATGTGTCATGTATACACCGCATGGCTAAAATTCAAGCTTTAGCCCCATGAGACTATGGCTATTACATTCACCAGATTTAACACTATTTTTTTTTTTGGGGTCTAACAGAGCAAAACAAAAACAAAAGCAGAACTGCAAGAAGTAGATGCAGTGTATCTGGATATGCTGGCAAGCACCTTTTTAAACAGAAATGGCGACATTCAAGACTTTTGCACTCGTTAGTAGCATAGAATGTGCCTGAATCTATGAACCTGTTCTACTGCGGATCATAGATTTAGCGCTTTCTAGCTACAAAGCAACACTTCTGGCTCAGGTAAACCACTTTCAAAGTGCTCTAACTGTTCCAGCAGTAATGCACCTGGATTTGCTGTACTGAAGCTGTAAATGTGTAGAATCATATAGTTGTGGTGCGACACACTCCCAGCACACCCCCTAATCTCAGGCGCATTACAAAGTGCCGCGGGCACTCTGTAATGCGCCCGATATTGGAGTGGGCCTGATTAAAAATAGATCAAACAGGGCTAGTCTTCGGGCTGAAAAGACGCCAGACTTCTGGCGCAGCCTCGTACATACATGTCGACCAAAGTGTCATATTCAAGCATGCTTCAATGTAAATGGTGGACATTTCCAACATATGTTGTGACATCATTTTGATTGTTATAGAGTAAGATAGGTGTAGCTCAAATTTAATTGGAATCAGTGGAATAGTTTAAAAGTTATTTCAGGTATGCTGTTCAGGTACCAAAGTAAGTGGGACACCCAGTATAACCAGGGATGGACAGACCCACCAGAATAATATAGGATTCTTTAATGGGCCAAGGTTCAGACACAGTAATGAACCTTGTTTAAAAATGACTTTGAAGCTCATTCCCCACTGCTAGGGATCATTATACACATAAAGAAGGAAATACTCATTTACTCAGGTAACATTTTACCATCATTGTCCTGCCTATTTATTTTAACAGTGGAACTGAAGAAAACCAGAAAAATATTATTAGCTTTTTTTCCATGATATCATTAGTAATATTCACCAGGTGCCTCTTCATGGAGCCATTATAATAAACAGTTCTACAAATATAATTATGAATGTAATAACCAGACCAAACTGGGAAAGGCTGGGAGTTATTTTTAAATACACAAACATGATCAACTTTTCACATCTGCAAATACTGTAAGGAGCATTGCTTGACCGGAAGAAGGAAACGTCAGGGGTGATACTGAAAAGTAAATCATCTCAATTCGAAATGCAGATTGCATGACTCTATAGAGATTATGACAGCTTGATGGGTGCACGTTTCAAGGGGCAGACCACTGTCTCCTTCCATTGTATTATGTATACTATGCACTCTGACTACATGTTTTATTTATTGATCATTGCTGCCGTATGAACTTTTTCCCTTATTTTTCGCTCATCCAGAATGCTGCTGCTAAAATTTCCCTATTTACCTAGACTTATGAATTTTTTCTGAACAAGTTTTGAAATATTTGCTGAGTGGATTTACTTATCTTGTGGTGATATATGAACAAAACTATCATATGAATTCAAGCATGTTCAAGTATATTTATTTCATACAAATATATTTAAAAAAAAATAATAATAATATGAAATAAAGTATAATTAATTTCAGGCAAGGAATAACAAATAAAAGTAATACAATACAGCAAAAGTAATCCAAGAACGGGCAGTACCATGGAAGCCAGCACCATGGACAGCAGTACATCCATTTTATGTGAACATGGCACGGGGTCTAAAAAAACCTAAGCACTGTACAACTTTCTAATATAACTCGTGTTTCAATTACTTACCATTTCAAATTTTTGCTTGCTGTCAGTGAATAGAAACATTCTCATTTATATCCAGAGGCTGGATTATTATGTCAGACTAACACTGTATATGAGCCTTTAATGAGCCAAGCTTGCTCAGCTGTTTACATAACTTACATGGCCCTTAGTGGGGAGACCCACACACTTGCAAGGCTATCTCTATTTTGTATGGCACCTTGTTTTGTAGAAGCTGCATGCAACTAAACAGAAAATAGTGAAAAGTCAACCTTTACTGCTATATATCCTTTACCTCTATTTCATTTGATCAACCTTACCTTCTAAGAAGCTTAATGTCTTATTTCTCTATCAATGTAGCATTCTGAAGGTTTGCATGGAGTACATTTGAAACCAGAGGTTTACAGACACTATATAAAAATACAAATATGCATGTTTTTCTCACTATCTGACATGAAATCAGAATAAACCTTACTAGTTTTAGGTCAATTAGAAACCAAAATTATTTATCTTTTCCAAATGCTAGAATAATAAGACAGAGAATTTTTAAGGCATTTTTTTTTACTTTCTGCAAAGTCAAAAATTTACATACATTTCATCAGTATTTGGTTACATTGCCCTTAAATTATTTGACTTGGGCCAAATGTTTTGGATATCCTTTCACAAGCTTCTCACAATAGTTGGTATAACGTCAAAAGTTTACATACACTGAGATTACTATGCCTTTAAACAATTTGGGACAGCCCATATGATGATGTCATGTCTTTGGAAGCTTCTGATAGGTTTATTGGCAACATCTGAGTTAATTAGAGACACATCTGTGGATGTATTTTAAGGCACACCAGAAACACACTGCTTCTGTGTGTAACATCATGGGAAAGTTCAAAGAAATCAGCCAAGATATCAAGAGGAGAATTGTGGACTTGCACAAGTCTGGATCATTCTTGGGTACAATTTCCAGATACCTGAAGGTGCCTTGTTCATCTGTACAAACAATTATACGCAGGTATAAACAAGATGGGAATGTCCAGCCATCATACCACTCAGGAAGGAGGCAGGTTCTGTGTCTCAGTGATGAATGTGCTTTGGTCTGACTTGTGCATATCAACCCAAGAATAAAATCAAAAAAACTTGTGAAGATGCTGGCGGAAGCTGGTAACATTGTGCCATTATCCACAGTGAAAAGAGTACTGTGCCAACATGGGCTGAAAGGCCACTCTGCCAGAAAGAAGCCATTACTCCAAAAGAAACATATAAAAGCCAGATTAATGTTTGCAAATGCACAAAGGAACAAAGAGCTACATTTTTGGAGACATGTCTTGTGGTCTGCCAAAACTAAAATTGAACTGTTTGGCCATAATGACCATCGTTACATTTGGAGGAAAAAGGGAGAAACTTGGAAGCCTAATAACACCATCCCAACTGTCAAAATGTGGGTGGCAGCATAATATTGTGGGGTTGTTTTGCTGCAGGAGGGACTGATGCACTTCACAAAATAGATGGAATCATGAGGAAAGAAGATTATGTGGCAATACTGAAGCAACATCTCAAGACATCAGCCACATAGTTAAAGCTTGGATTGAAATTGGTCTTCCAAATGGACAATGACCTGAAGCAAACTGCCAAACTGGTTACAAAATGGCTTAAGGAGAACCAAGTCAATGTTTTGGAATGGCCATCACAAAGCCCTGATCTCAGTCCTATTGAAAATTTATGGGCAAAGCTGAAAAGGCAGGTGCAAGCAAGGCAACCTACAAACATGGCTCAGTTACACCAGTTCTGTCAGGAGGAATGGACCAAAATTCCTACCAACTATTGTGAGAAGCTTGTGGAAGGATATCCAAAATGTTTGACCCAAGTCAAATAGTTTAAGGGCAATGCTACCAAATGCTAATGAAATGTATGTAAACTTTTTATTTTGCAGAAAGTAATAAAATTGTCTTTAAAAATTCTCTCTCTCATTACTCTGCATTTGGCAAATATACATAATTTTGGTTCCTAATTGACCTAAAACAGGGACGGTTTATTCTGATTCCATGTCAGATAGTGAGAAAAACTTGCAGATGATTCTTTTTATGCAGTGTATGTAAACTTTTGGTTTCAACTGTATATGTTTAAATATCAGCATTACAACAGGTGGATAGATCACTTGCCCTCATAAAGATACTGGACTTATAAGCCTTACCGTATATAGGAGAGTCCCGTCCATCTTCTAAACCTGAATCCCGTTCACGGTCTCTTTTTCTGTGTTTGTGTCCACGATGTCGGTGACTGTGACGACGATGACTTTTTCGACCTCCAAGAGGTACATGAACTCCAATGAACAATGTGCGGTGCCCTAAAAAATGATAAAAGAAAATATAATAGCATAATTATCACATTACTTCCATTGAAATCTACCTTTTAATCTGTCATTGAAGTCTATTGTATATATCACATCATGTACATTAAAATCAAATATAAGCTAGCCTCTGTTGCATGAACTGGAAAAAATATTTGCTTCCCATTCTTATCTACACTGTAAAAATAACACAATTAAATGTTAACACTCTAGCATGTCTCAGCCACTATTGGGGAAAGTATAAAAGGGTTTTACAGGATCACAATATTGATGGCCACCAATTTCAGACTGGTGGAGGGCAACCCCGCTGATCAGGTGTTTGGCGGGGCTGTGTTACTCATGTAATTGATATGGGTACCAAGGTATGTCTAGTAGCAGCTATGGAAGATATTGATGCTTTTGAAGTGAATTGGGCAAAGCTGCAATCACCAAAACATAGGCTACTAAATGTAAGGCATGCAGGTAACAATGAAGAGGGTTCAGTGGGTCCGGGCACCAATGCCCTCTCAAATAGCTGAACTATAGAGGTGCCAGGATAGGTCATCAAAATTGTGATCTTGGAAAACCTATATAGTCATACCTATCTTCAGTAAGTTGCAGAGTTTAGGCAGCTAAAATGATATGACATAGAATTATAGTTGTGTAATGAGGAGGAGGCAATCTGGAGCTCTATAACTAAAAAAAGCAGATTCCAACCCCTAATAAGATACATAACGGAACTAACAAGAACATGACTTTACATCTATTTAGGTTTAAAAAGTTAAAATTTAATAGAACCCTGCTATTGAAGAAACCAACCAGAGGTAGATGATGTCAATATTACCATACTCAATATACCCAAATCAGGGAACCTATTTTTTATTCCACTACAGAGTGTTTGAGGCTGCTTCTGCTTCAAGGTATGTAATTAATACCTTAGGCTGGACTATCTGTTCACCCTAGTACAACACCTAGCACTGGAACTAAAAGCAGACACTGACTCAAAAATTTGAACCTTTGTCTTCTATTTTACCTCCTAACTTGGAGGTTCAATGAAACTCTCCTTGACCAGGACAGTAAGTTGACATCAATAATGCTGCTGCTCAGGAATCTTTAGGAAAGTGATCTCCAGCTAAAATATCTACTAAATCTCCACCCTGTCAAATCACACCAGCATAGTTTATATTTTTATGGTCATGGCAACAAGAGTCCAAAAGTTATGTCTTTAGGTTACATTTATAAAAGAAGTTCAACATATTCTTATCTCTACCATAAAAAACCAAGTCTGGACACCAGTTTTGGACAAAAAGGTATTACTGAGGATTTTCTCACCTTTTATAATTTTATATGCATTCTGCCCCAAGCCTAAGGATGTGATCTCCCCTCACTCATAGAAACAGACAAAAAGAAACTCATGGCTAATAAGGCAAAATACCCAGGCCTTGAAGACCTCTTGTTTTTTTATTCATCTAAAGTTTCAACACATTCAAATACCTCAACAAAGATGCATATCATTCAAATTCCAAAAGATAAGACACAAGGAAATGTGGACATTTTCTCTCGAGGTAGTAAGCAAAACTATCAGCTAACAGGATTAGGTCAAGCGAAAAAAGTAAAACAAAAAAAATAAATTCTTCTTCAGTGTGAAAAACACAATAACAGTCTTGTAGATAATGGATATCAAAATAAAAAGAGAATATGTTAAATAGGAAGTTTTGGAGACTACTCAGGTCTCAACTCAAGTCTATCATGCCTAATACGAAGACCTGGGTAGTCTACAATGCTTGATAATGTAATGGTCCGGAGCAGCAGTGGAGAGGATGGAAATCGTAGTAGTTTGCGTAACGGTGTCGCTCACTCACCATGTCTCTCTTGCTTCTCCAGAACCACTACAATGGAAAGGGTGCCTGCAGGTGAAGATCTTACTCCCCCAGGACACACTCTAGGGGTGGTAGTAGTTCTCTCCTGCCTGCAGTGTAGTGTGCGGTGTCCTTGGTGTCATAGTGCAGGTGCAAACAGATAGGAGGGCAGACAGAGTTAAACTTGTGTAAAACATGAACCTTTTTTTATTTTCTGGAAAAATATTGAACACAGTAACATTCCTTTTCCCTTCATACATCATTCCTTTCTCCACCTGTACAGCCAGCAGCAGAGAGCAGTCCTTTCACAAAATTTCCTTATTCAAAATCAGTTTAGACTACAAGGACCTCTTGCTAAACTCCAGGAGAAGTGAATCTGTATGTCTTCTTCTCCAGCTTAGACTACAAGGAGCTATTGCTAAACCCCAGAAGAACTGGATTTTCTAGTGTTCAGCCAGACCAGAGGTATGCTAGGCATAAACAAATTAAGTCCCGGTACTTTTCAGTTACAGGTCACAGCAGCATGGGCAGGACCCCACCTGCCATATACTTCATATAATAATAGCAAAATGCCGCCAACAGACTTTAGTCATTCCACTTTATAGTGTGAACTTCTTCTTTAATAAATGATCAAACAATAAGATCCATACAACATGTAAAATGCATTTAGCAACAACTTAATGAAAGATTTAAAGAAAAGACCTGTAATCCACAGTCCGTTGTGGTCTCCATCCATAGGAGGTGTGACGAAAAAGCCCAACCGCCGGCCCACTTGAGGGACGACGGCCTGACTTGGGGTGTATCTCGACGTTGCACAGCCCTCTCGGGATGCGCAAGGTCAGCCAGATACTGTTCCTCTGTTAACCCCTGTCCACACAGGCACAGGGAACAAACAATGCTGCCACCATTTCTCTCGTTTAGTTAAAGACCGGTCCGTGACCGATTTACAACAGGGTCAGGAACCAACCCTGGGGTACTATATACTATAGACCGAGTACTAGGCGTGTGAGGCCCCATGATCAAGACAGACTAACTCAGATTAAAGTTTATAGATTTAATTAGCCTTTGAGGCACACTAGACAAATATATACAAAAGGATAATAGTATACAGGTAAGAGAGAGGTGCAAATACAAGCATGGTTACAAAACAAAAGGGAGTTAAAATGGTCGTTACCTTTGGCCTACACGGGGGCGTATGTGGCCTGGCTGCTGCTGTTGAGTTTTCCCGGAACTGCCCCTTAGGTACCCCCCTCCATGATCAATGCAGAGCCCACACGGGCTCCTGCTTATATCTGTAGGGGACAGCCCACATGGCAGCCCCCTTCACGCCCCCACACACCCCTGGAACGGTCTAAAACCTCCTCCCACTCAGGTCATGCAGTTTCTGATACAAACAAAAAAAATTTGGACTATAACTCGGCAGGGCCCTTGGCACAGAACCGAGCCGGTGGCACCATCAGAACTGGCTTGGCCTACACGGCGCCTGGATATCAGACACGCCTATCTTATGGGCCCCGTAGGTCCGGTTCTTGATATCTCAGTCCCCATGCACCCTGGAAACCTGGAAATGGGGCTGTGCGTGCGGAGATTCCATATTTTGAGATATAAATTCGCCATGCACCAGTTATGAGCTGGTCGCCTATAAATCGATATGAAATATCGGAGATGACCCGACTGGTGGATTGATTGAAGCCTTTGAAGCGTTGGGGTTGGAGGCAGCATTTGTTTCAGTGCTAATTAGGGAAAGGAAGTTTCTTTTGAGGTATCCAAGATGTCCTGCTGTGCGAACATCCTACCGAAAGGGCATTTACAATGGGCTTGATTACTGTGTAAATTGAGCTTTCCTGGGCTGGGGCAGCTGTGATATCTGACTGATACGGAATTGGGGATGAAGTCATATTTTGGAGTGGATTCTCCTCACAGGAGGTTTAAGCATATTTGCCATTGTGCCTCCATAAAAATGTAAGTTACAGTCTATGCACAATGGATGCCTCCGCTATCTCATACCCACAAATGAAGGTTCTAATAAATAAGTTATTAGTGTACTATCTATGTTTTTAGAATGTGTTTTGACACTATTGTCTAATTTTTAATGAGTTGTTTTTAGTTCGAGGCTATTAGTGATGCATATAAATAGTACTTACCTGGAACCTGGCGTACGCTTGAGAAAGGGGGCATGCCTTCCCCTGAAACGTCGCGTCACAGGCAAGAGAGGTAACAGTCAGCTGTAGGTCGAATGGCAGCACAGAACCCAGCCCACACAAACACCGGAGAGTCTCATCTATGCCAGATGGCTGGAGACCACAACGGACTGTGGATTTCCGGTCTTTTCTTTAAATCTTTCGTTAACTTGTTGCTAAATAACATTTTACATGTTGTATGGATCTCATTGTTTGATTATTAATTAAAGAAGAAGTTCACACTATAAAGTGGAATGACTAAAGTCTGTTGGCGGCATTTTGCTATTATTGTATGCTGGGCATAAACAGGGCCACAAGGTCAAGGTGGGACAGACTATACCCTGCATCTCAATAACATCTTCCATGAACTTCCCAAACCAGCAGGCTATACTACACTCCAAAGATGTCTTGTTTTCGATCATTGAAGGAAAGTCTGTGGCCAGAAAATAGGTAGGATGCTGTTCCCAAGCCTGCAAACCACCAGCCCTATTACAAGGGCAATATAGCCCCATCCATCTTTACTAAAGTAGACTCTAAACCTTCTTAAAGGGGTTGTCTTCCCATCGTATGTGTCCTCTTGATCCCTTCACAGTTGAAAATAGGGGTGTTTTCTTCATGCCCAGGCTGGGCTGAAGGAAGCGCTTTGAAATGACTGATGTGATCATGTTCCTTGTTGTAGTTGGATGTATAAAATCACTTAGCGCTGCATGTGACTTTAATAGACATAACATCGCTTAGTGATTCCAGTTTAAAGGGTATACAGAGATTGCCTGTATGCAGATAGATGTAACTAGCCGTTTCAGCTGGTTGCAGGTGGAACTAAAGTGGTAGAACTAAGGAACCACAGTGGTCAGGAATAGAGGCGCATACACTACAATGCACGTTTACAATTCCTGGCCGCCTACCATGTGACTATGACTTCAGAATTCCCAACCACCAATCAAAAGACAGAGCTGTGGCCGGGAACTAAAGCGACAGAATGGAAGAGGAAAAGAGATACGGTGGAAAATGTATATAATTTTTAATGACAATGAATTACAAAGAGACTTAAAAACTATTTACTGACATTTAATGAGGTGAGAATAACCCTTTAATACTAATTGCTGCCATTTTATGTACTATTCCCCTTTCCTGTGTCCTAGGTGATTGTTCCTCTACCTTCAGCTGAACATAACCGTAACCCTTTCACATTCACAAGTGCACCTTATCATCATGACAGTACAGCTTTCAGTTCCCATCACAGCAGCAACATTTTACAGGACTCGGGAACAGAGGTCTGTAACAATAACACACTGTAAATATATCCCTACAACTCTCATTATTACTAGTATACCACTCCTGTATACTACAATAAGCAAGGAAGTCTGTTATGCCTGATGAAAGAAAACCCTAAGAAAGTCTTGTCATGCCTGACAGAGACCTGTGAAACCTTGTATACAACGTTGGTAGCTAATTCATGAATGTTCTGGACATCCACACACCTGCAGCAGGAGCTCCTCAACTCTTCTCACAATACACTTTCTAGATTAAAGTAGGTATAGCCAAATTTCTTATCAAACAATATTTATTTCATATCCCATTCATAAATATGAACATCAGATGTGCATAAAAATATGTTACTTGTGTGACTTCAACATAGTGCATAGTGACCTTTATATCCAAATACATGCTATTCCTCCAGTGGCATCTTCATTAGCAAGCTCGCACTAGTAGAGAGACACAGACAGGCGGGGCTTGCACCCAAACCCCGCAACTTTCGGAGATCCCTCCCCTTTCTCAAGCAGGGATCTCCCTGAAACATTGCACATTTAGGTGCAAACCCCGCCTGTCTGTGTCTCTCCACTTTTGTGAGACTGCTAATGAAGATGCCACTGGAGGAATAGCATGTATTTGGATATAAAGGTCACCTGTGAAATCTTATCATTTCTGATGAAGAGACCTGAGTTGTCTTCTCATGCTTGATGAAGAGACCTGACCAGTCTTAATAATAATAATAATAATAATAATAATAATAATAATAATAATAATCTTTATTTATATAGTGCCAACATATTCCACAGCACTTTACAATATAGAGGGTATAAGCACAGACAAACCAGACATTACGTTATAAAAATCTACTTACAAATGAGTCATGAAGTGTGAGGGCCCTGTTCGCAAGAGCTTACAATCTATTGGGTGTATGGGTAAACAAAAGGGTGAGAAGTGCTGTGTTTACAATGGTCCGGCCATGTTAAAATAAATATAGGGGTATTACACAAAAAAAAGGGGAGGGAAACCTCCCCAAACCCAACCTTACTTTCTATATACGATAAGGGGCCTGGGTGCCAAAGTGCGGGAAAGTAAATTGGAATTGCGACAGAATTTGGGGGGATAACAGTTAGGGATCTTTGTGGGCCCTTTGTCTAAGAAGATGAGTTTTCCAGAGCGCTTTTTAAACTGTGAGGGGTTGTGAGTGTCCCCTAAATCCAGGGGGTTAACAGGGTTCCAGAAAACCCTGGTGCAATCCCTTGCAAATTTGGGGGAGGGGCTTTGGGGGTTTGGGATGATTAGGTGTTTTAACCCTTAGATCATAGCAGAGCGAAGAGCCCGGTGGGAATGTAGACAAAAAATAAAGGGGGGGAGAAAGTAGGGGGGGCCCAGCGCTGGGGAAAGAGTTTTAAGGGGGGACTTAAACCCACCCTGATAAAAAAGATTTGTTTTCCCCGAAAGGTTGTTATTTAACATCATCTGTTTTTAATTTTTTTTCCAAAAAAGGGAAATTTTTATTTCCCAAAACTGATGCTTTTTTTTCTCACTGAAAAACCCAAATAGGCTGGGGTTTTCCACAGCATAGGTGTATTTGTGGGGATTTGCGGGGGTTTTTCCCCAAGTATTTTAATCCGCCGAAAATAAATTTGATCCCATGTCCCTGCATAGACAGCAATACAAATCGGGCTATAGCCCTACATAGAAACAGTTTTAAATATCCCGCCTTTTTAAAAACCGGGGGAAATTTAATTTCAACATTTTGAAATTTTCCCGCAAAAAATTCCTTTTGTCTTGGTTTTCCCGAATATTAAATTTTGTACTGGGCCCACACCCAATCTAAAAATCGATCCCCCGTTTTTTGCGCTCCAAAACCACAGCCCACCAAATTTTAAAAATTTCTTTGGGTTTTTTAGGGTGCCTTTTTGGATATTTGCGTGCGAAAAACCTACCCCTTAAACTAACAAAAAATTAAGACATTTGTATTTGGGGTTTTACAACCTACCCTCCTTTGCAGAAAAACCCCCTTATTCTCCTCATCTGCATCCCCCGGGATTAAATTGCAAAAAAGGCCTTTTTTTCCACCCTGAAAAAAATTGTGCTTTTTTTGGATTTTTTTTAAAAGCTTTTTTAAAATTCCAGCTAAGATTACACTGAAACATGTGCTTTTGTTTTCCCCTACCCTTTTAAAGCATAAAGGCACAAGCCACTGTCCCCCTGTTTCCCCATTCCTCTTTTAAATTTTGAAAATTTTTAATTTCAAATTAAAAATGACATTTCCCAGGTAATTCCCAAAGCATAGAGGTTTTTATGCCCTTTAAAAAAATTCCACTGCAAGCCTTTTGCCCGAAAAACTTGCTAAAAATTTTTAAACCACCAACCCTATTTCCCCATTTTTCCAAAGGGTAATGCAGATTTTTTAAAAAGTAAAGGGGAAAGAAAACAAACTTTAAAAATTTAAAGTCTTAAAAACAAAAATCCTTAAAAAAGTCAGCCAAGGCTTGGGGCCCCTTTTAAAATTAAAAGAATTAAAATTAAAATCTGGAATCCAATTCCCCCTTCTGTTTCCCTTAAATTGTTTTTCCTAAATTATCCTTTTTTTGCAAGTACAATTAAACATCTCGGCTAACAATCTAAAAGTCACCGTTTTTCTTGTATGGAAAGAAAAAATTTTCACTTATTACTCTATACAGTCCTATACAACTGTCAAAAAATTTGCAACCAATCCACTTCAACAGCTTTAAAAAACAAATGATTGAACAATTCCTGTCTTCAAACAAAAGCTAAAATACAAACCCTTTTCACAGACAACACAATTCGGGAGCCAAAGGGGAAAAATAAATCTTAAATTATTAGGCCCCCACCAATAAATGGGAGATCCGCAAAACAAATAGGGACAGGAAAAGGGGGGACCCCCTATAAATACCGGGACCCCCCTATTTACTACATGGACTACACAAGTTTTTTGCCTTTTTTTCTTTGGAAATTTTGTGTTTCTCACGGGACAATTTATTTTTTCAACCTACAGAATTATATCTCCCTTTCCTTTTTGTATCAGCCACGGGATTGTCTATGTAAAAAAAATTACTAATAATAGCCTTTTTTCATCTGCATCACCATCTAGCAATACCTCTTATTTTTTGTATTGCATATATCCAGATACTGGCAGGGAAAGGTTTTTTCCCCTTTAAAATTAAATAACGGGGGTCCCCCACTTACAACTTCTGACTTACTTTTTATTCCTAGTTACAAACGGGGGACTTAGGCATGCTCAGTGTGCTGTCATAAACACGAGCTCACCATAATTTTAAAGAAACTCACAAAACCCTTTCCTGCCCACTGCTCTTTTTCCGAGGGACCACACCCCCAGCCCCTTTTGACCCCCTCCCGATCAGTACTGGAAAAAACTCCATCCCCAACCGGCTCAATTGCTCCCTTTTAAAGCCAATTGGGCTTGCTCTGTTGACCCTGTCAAGAAAGGGTGTCTATTTTAATGTTCCAGGTTTTCCCCCCCCCCGCTCCTCCCTGACCACCCCCCAATGCAAAAGTACTTTATGTATCAGCACCCATACAGTTTGTAAACTGTCACTCTGGGATTTTGGGTTAAGGAACCACACCAGTAGTAACGTATGGATGCTAATAGTACTATGTTTTTAACATGCTGGCATTTGTAGTTCCATGTTCCAAAGCAGCTGGTAGCCGTGGAACTAAAAGTGCCAGCATTCCACAGCAGAACATGAGTAAGAAAGTGAGGTGAAATCTTCTAAACAGGGGCATAGACAGCAATACAAACATCCCTGCACTATCCGAATCTAAAAAAAAAATTGCTGAAGTACTAAATGTACCTATCCCAACTAACATACAAATTCAACTTAAGAATGAGTCTACAGTCCCTATCCTGTTCTTAACCCGGGGACTGCCTGTATAGTAATACTATCTTACGCTTCTGTGTATTCAAACATTTTCAGTTACTGGTTTCCTGATGAAGTATAGATGATATAGAAACATGGCCATGTTTTGGACCACTCTTTCTTGTCAATATTGGACATAAATTCTTTGTTGGTATACATAGGGTATAACAAAGTCTTTTATACACAGGAAAAGGTTCCTGTTGGGATCGTCCTTTTCGGGATGGTTGCTCTGTTGTTATTATTATTATTATTATTATTATTGAATTTTGCCATGGTTACTATCACATAATTAGCATTCTCCCTATATTTTACTAATTGAAGTAAAAGGTCATTTTTAATATATATTACTCTCCAATCGTGATTTTGCTCCAGTTTTAAATTTTTGGTTTTTATGTTATCTTACCATTCATTGTATTTTCTTTCTTTCTTTTTTTTTTTTTTTTAGATATTGTCAATAAACTGCTCCCCTTAATTCTTAAACTTCCTCCAATATAAAAATACTGGGCAAAAGTAGATATTATGCAAATATACAAAGCTTTCACTGACCAAATATTCCTGACCTCTGGTAATCATCTCTAATACCTTCTAAGCAATCTAAAAACTTCTCTTATACAACTGGGATTAAGAACCTATTTGGAAAATTCAGATAAAGTTACCATTCATCCATACGTTATCTGACAACATACCCATCTGTCAATACATTTCCTCTTTACGCCCACTTAACACAATAATAGCCTCTATGGGCGACATGTACGATTTTTGGTGCCTAGATGTGCATTAGAAGCATAGAATGCACCTGAATCTATGAACCTGTTCTACTGTGGGTCATAGAGTTAGCGCTTTCTAGCTACTAAGTGACACTTCTGGCTCAGGTAAACCACTTTTAAAGTGCTCTACCTGTTCCAGCAGTAATGCGCATGGATTTGCCGTACTTGATAGCAATAAATGTGGAGTCCGTCACTGGTTTAGTAGATGCGACGCTCCAGCACCCCTCACCCCCCCCCCAATCTCAGGCGCATTATAAAGTGCCGCGGGCGCTCTGTAATGCGCCTAGTACTGGAGTGTGCCTGATTAAAAATCTAGCGAATGGGGCTGCACTAGTCTTCGGGCTGAAAAGACGCCAGGCTTCTGGCGCTGCTCCGTTCATACATTTCACCCTATTTGTATTCAAATTAAAGATCCCCAACCAATTAGATGCGGCATAAAAAAGTAGACAGTTTCAAAAGAATGGTGAAGCTGGCTACTTAGAAAGCCAGAAATAATGCCAAATTCAAGACAAGTTGGAGCCCTTGGTGGTTATTAAAACAGGAAAAGCAACTCTCCACATGACTCCAACTTAACAGCCTAAAAGGGTAAGAAACAAAGAAAAAGATCAATCCTCTCCTGTATTTTCAGGTTATCAAGGGCCACATGTATGAAAACTGTCCAGGTCTAAGACTTTCTGTGTTGCCCAGAGCAACCAATTTCAGCTCATAGCAACCAATCAGATCTCATAGCAACCAGAGTTCCCCTTTCATTTCATATGGTTCTCTGAAAAAAATGAAAAAGGAGCTCTAATTGGTTGCTATGGGCTCTGACTGGTTGCCATGGGCAACAAGGAAAGTCTTACACCTAGACCGTTTTCATATTTTCATACATGTCCCCCTAAGTCTATAAATCCACCATGCTCTTTTGGCACACAACTTTGTAACTAGTTTTCAGTTTGTACTATTTCCTTACACTTTCTCCTTAAAGGTCCATTGGGTATATCTGTGATCACATTTGCATTATGTACCTACTGGGGCCCTACTTTTGTTCTTAAAATCAGATTCTGAATAAAGGAAAACCATTTTGAAGCCCATTAACTGATCTAAATGAAGTGTAGAGAAGTGTGTAACAAACAGATATTTCTTAGCACTTGACTGAGACTTACAAGACCGCTATTTTGCATTTCTTGTCTCCCCAAGGTATCATATAATGATCACAATGCTGACAACTGTGTAATGAACAGTAGGAATTCAACATAGAAATGTCACTTGACGCCATTTGTTAGTTTGTTGGAAGTTTTGGAGAATTTTGTACCCCATGTTCTTCTAGTATTTGCTGAATTACAGTAAATCATTTGATAATATGCTATTGTTATGATGTCAACTGAATAGGCTTGTTGATATACACCCCTAAAACTTTATTTAAGCTCATTTTATACAATAGGACAGTTACTTTCTCCTGTAGTAGATTACAGTTGTGTCTGTAATGGCAGCACAGTATAGAGAGGGAGACACAAAAAAAACTGTGAATCCAGCTTCCTCACCCCACACAAACTGATTGACAGCTTGACCTATATGAGTTTGTATACAGGCAATGCTGGTCAATCTCTATGTGTGAAAAGCAGGAGTCATAGACCTTCATCAAGGTGTGGAAGGGGAAACAGGACTCACAGGGCGACATGTATGAATTCTCGGCGCGTTCGGAGCGCACGTTTTCGCACCGATTTCAAGTGGAAAGCTGCACCTCATGTATGTCGGCGCACCGAGGAGTCGCTCATACATGCTGGTTGTAAGCTACCGCGCCTCGCCGGTGTGTGAGGCCGCAGTGCGGGGACTTGGGCGCAGAAGGACTGCGCCCTAACATGTATTCCGATTCGAGACAGGCTGGAAATGAGCGAAAAATCATTAAACATGTTAGTGAATAGCAAAAGAGTTGTCTTTCAAATAAATGAATAAAGAGAAAAATCAAAGCTGTCTAAAAACGATTAAATGTAATGAAAAAGTGGAACATTTAAAATTAAAGGGAAAATGTATAAGATCGCTCAAGAAATAAATCTCGGCTCTCAGCTCCATGCGGCATGGAGTACGAATCAAAAAAATAGTTTTTATTAGGTGTAAAACATTCTCTGAAAAAGAGCTCAAACCTTCAAAAAAATACATAAATAAAATCACTAACAAAAAATCAATAACGGCGCACCATCAGGAATTGGGATATTGGAAATTGCTGGGAAATACAGTAGTTAAAATTCTGTAAGCGCTTCTCATTGGTCAGCATAAACCAGCCAATCAGAATAGGAGCGACAGTGACCAATTATAACGTATGGAGAATTATTAACCAATCAAATTCAAAGGCAGGACAGTTCAAAAATACAGTAAAAAAAGGCAGAAAAGAGCTGATGGTTGACGCTAGCGGGGTGCTTGGCTATCCGGCCAATCAGAGTGCGAGCTACTTTGTTCCATTGTAGTCTAATGGAGAGATCGGGGCAATGAAATCTCAGCTCTCAGCTCCGTGCGGCATGGAGTATGATTAACAAAAATAGTTTTTATTAGGTGTAAAATATTATCTGTAAAAGAGCTAAAACATTCTATAAACATACATCACTCAAATCCCAAACAACGCGTTTGTCGCCATCACCGGCGCAACATCAGGAATCGGGATATTGGAAACTGCCGGGAAATACAGTAATTCAAATTCTGTAAGCTCTTCTCATTGGTCGGCAAAAAACCTCCAATGAGAATAGGAGTGACAGTGAACCATTATAACCTATGGAGGAGTATTGACCAATAAAATGAAAAGCAGGGACAGTTCAAAATACAGTAAAAAAAGGCAGAAAAGAGCTGAGCCCCTCTTCCTCCCAACCAATCACAGTACTAGAATATTTCACATAGACATTAATAACTTTTTAGGGCGCCCCTTCTATCGCGCCCTTCTTTCTCATTCAAAATAGACGCACTACATCTGATTGGTGGATTCATATTTGCTGCCTGGGCTCAACCAATCAGCTCTTTTCTGCCTTTTTTACGGTATTTTGAACTCTCCGCCTTTTCATTTGATTGGTCCATACTTCTCCATAGCTTATAATGGTTCACTGTCGCTCCTATTCTGATTGGTTGGTTTTTGCTGACCTATGAGAAGAGCTTAAAGAATTTGAATTACTGTATTTCCCGGTAATTCTCTATATCGCAATTCCTTATGTAGCGCTTGGTCTCGGCGACAAACGCATTGTTAGGGATTTGATGATTTATGTTTATAGAAGGTTTCAGCTCTTTTTCAGATAATATTTTACACCTAATAAAAATGATTTTTTTCATCATACTCCATGCCGCACGGTGCTGAGAGCCGAGATTTCATTGCCCCGATCTGTCCATAGACTATAATGGGACAAGTAGCTCGCGCTCTGATTGGCCGAGATAGCCAAGCCCCCGCTAGCTCAGCCAATCGGCTCTTTTCTGCATTTTTACTGTATTTTGAACTGTCCCGCCTTTGAATTTGATTGGTCAATACTTTTCCATAGGTTATAATGGGTCCCTGTCGCTCCTATTCTGATTGGCCAGGATTGCCAAGCCCCCGCTAGCTCAACCAATCAGCTCTTTTCAGCCTTTTTACTTTATTTTGAACTGTCCCGCCTTTGATTTTGATTGGTCCATACTTCTTCATAAGTTTTAATGGGTCCCTGTCGCTCCTATTCTGATTGGCTGGTTTCTGCCGACCAATGAGAAGAGCTTACAGAATTTGAATTACTGCATTTCCCGGCAATTTCCAATATCCAATTCCCGATGTAGCGCCGTTCTAGATTTTTGGAAAGTGGTTTTATTTATGTATTTTTTTAGTAGGTTTGAGCTCTTTTTCAGAGAATGTTTTACGCCTTTATAAAGGCGATTTTTTTTATTCATACTCCATGCCGCATGGACATCTTTAATGATTTATCGCTGTTTTCCAGCCTGTCTCGAATCGGAATACATGTTCGGCGCAGCCCCGCACTGCGTCTAAGTCCCGCACTGCGCCTTACACTGGCATGTATGAGCGCACTACGTCATGCGGCGAATCTTAGGCGCAGTTCCGCACTGCGCCTAAGTCCCGCAATGCACCTCACACACTGACGAGGCACGGCGGACTTTACACCGCATGTATGAGCGCACCTCGGCACCGACATACATGAGGCGCAAATTTCGCCGGAAAACTGGCGGAAACATGCGCTCCGACGTGGCGAGATTCATACATGTCGCCCTTATTGTTTAACTCACATTTTTATATTAAACACATTTTTTAGGAATTTTTGTTTTTTTAATTTTTCATGTCACTTTCAGTAATTTTTTATTAATTCTTAAGCTCTGCAGTTTTCACTTTGGCCACTTAGTCTAATAATCGTCTGACACTTCCTGTTCTGTTTAGAGAGCTTTTCAGCAGTATCTGCTCATTATCAGTAAAAGCAGGGTCAAACTGAAGGGAGACACCAATGTGTACAGATAACACAGAATCCACCAGTCACAAGAGGAGAGGTCACAGCTCCCCCTCTCCCCTCCCTTCACAGTGAAAACTTTCCTATACAAGTCTATGGGACAGAATCTGTCTTAAGAATCCTTTACAGCATGAAGCTGCTGTAAAGTATCTCTCTGACTGTGTTATAAGCAGTGCAAGCAAAAATGTCTTCCCCACAATCATATATAGACGGCCGAATAGAGAAATCTACAATCAGGAAATAAAACGACTGAGAGGAAAAGAATATGGATCAGGGGCTTGATTTAATAAGTAAAAAAAAAAATCTCGACAGATTCCCTTTAACCGTCGATCTAGTAAATTGAAGGGATTGATCATCAACGCCTTAACGTTTTACGAAAACAGCTCAGAATGTTTTTAAAAGTAGTATTTAGGCTGACGGGTCAGCTAATTCCCTTCCTCAGCGTATTGGTTCTCACCAAGTGGGTTCTGTACAAGGCAGGTCAACAGTGGCTAACATCAGAAAGGTAATGCTGATATTATATGAGGTAAGAATGAGACCTGGGCTTCATTCAAATCCCGTGACACAGAAAAAGCATTTGGCAGCAATGATTGGGGAAGGCTGGATTTAGTGCTTGACAAAATTAAATTGACTGGTCCTTTTAGATGTAAAGCATTATATTCCAATTCATGGCCCATATTTGCACACTGGGTTTTTTATCACAACCCTTTGAGTTGCAAAGAGGTACTTGTCCAGGGTACCCATCGTCCCCATCTTCTCTTTAATTTGGGGCCAAAAGGACCATTTTGGGAAGGGGTGGCCCCTTGTTTTTCCCCTCCCCAAAAATTCAAAGGAATAAAAATTAAAAAAAAATTTTAAAAAACAAATCGCTATGGGTTCCCCCACATGAATCATCTTCCTTTTTGACCGGAGGTTTGGAAGAGAGGAATTTTGGGCCCGTTTGTTTTCAGGGAAAATTAGATATTTTTTTCCTTGGGTTTGGGGGGATTTTAAAAATAAATTAGGCCTGAATAAAATTTTTGGGTTTTTTTGGGCCCCGGGAAAAGAAAAGCTCCCTTAAGGACCAGGGTTGGGGAAAAGGCCCCAAAACGGGCCCTTTTAAAATTTTATCTTTATTGGGGGATACCCCGGAATCGGTTTTAAATTTGGGTTTAAATTAAACCCCCCTTTATTTCCCGAAAAGGTTTATCAAAAGTAATGGAAAAATTGTTTTAGGGGGCTTCCACCAAACCCCCTATTAGCAAGATGTTGTTTAAAATTTAAAAAAGTTTTCCGAAGCTTCTCTATCCTCTTCAGAATATTTTCCCCCCTTTTTAAAAAAACCCCTCAGATATAAAAGGAAATTTTTTGTCAGTCTTAAAACAAGAAATTTATTTGGGCCTTTGGAAAAAAAAACCCCAGGATATCAATATTAAAAACTGATGCTTCCCAAAATGCAAGGGGGAGGGATAAATTTACTCCCGGGGGTGCGGGGGGTTTCTTTAAAATTTTTGGCCATGTTTGAAGCTTTTATAGTTTTGGACTGTTTTTTTACCTCAAATACAGCTTTTTTTTTTTTCCTTTTTACACCCCAAAAAAAACACAATTTTTCTCGGGGATTAAATCTAGTTTCCAAAAAAATTAAGAGGGGGAATTGGGGGGTTTTCCCTTGACCCCTTTTTGGGAGTCATGTAAGGAAGTTAATCCCAAAAAGGGTTTTTTTAAAGGCCCCATTTTTTGGGGGTTTTCTCAGGGACTGGGGAATTTTTTAGGGGACTTTTGTGCTGGAAAGAAAGAGGGGCATTCCAAAAATTTAGGGGGACCAAAGACACCCGAAAAAGGGGGAAAAACCATTTTTTTGGGCCCTTTTCGGATTTTTTGCAGAAAAAATTTAAAATTTTTCCAAAATTTTTTTTTTTTTTCCTTTCAGGCCCGGGAAATTTTCTTTTAAACAAAAGGTTTTCCCTTTAAATTTTTTTAAAAGGGAAACCCAAAAAAATTCATTTGAAACCCCTTAAAATTCCCCAGAAATTTAGTGAGACATTCTTTTCCCCCTTTTTTTTGTTTCTCTAAGGGGGGTAAGAAAAAATCAAGATTTCCTTGAACCGGGGGGGCCAAAAAATTTCAAAAGGTTGGGGGGGTAAACAAAACCAAACGGTTAAATTTTCCTCAATGGTTGTTTAAAGGGGGTGGGGGTTTTGTGTGCAGAGGGAAAATTTTTTGTGAGAAACTTAAATTTTTTACATCCAAAGGGGCATTTTTGGGGTTTTATATCCTCCTCCCTCTTGGTACCCCTATTGTAAGGGAAAATTTTCCAAAAAAAGTGGGTTTAACCAAGAAAAAAAAATTGATTTTAAAAAAGGGGGGTATTGTGTTCATTAACGATTTTTTATTGGAAAAACTTAAATAGTGGCTGATTAAAGGATTAAAATTTGGGAAGGGAGGGTCTTCCACAGGAAGGGGTCACAAAAAACTTCTATTTTTGGAAAGTGACCTCTTTCCCAAAAATTTTATCGCTTAATTAAAATCATTTTACTTGAAAAATAAGAGTATTTTCTTTTTGGGGGTAAAAATACTAGATTTTTAAGCCCCCAAAGGGGAAAAAAGAAGTTATTTATAAAACCCAAAAAATGCACCCTTTAAAATTTAAACAGAACCCAGGGGGAGAAAGGTTCCCCCAAAAGATTTTAAAACTATTTTTTTTTTAGAAAATTGAAGGTAGAAACTTTTTTTTGATTTCCTTTTTGGGCTGGATCATGAAAAACAAGGGGTCCGACGATCTCCTTTTTTTAAAATTACGGAAAGGAGTAAAAATGAATTAAAAATAAAAAAATTTAGGGGACCCCGGAAAAATTTTTCATAACATTGACCCCCAGAAAGTCCCCCTTTTTTAGTGCTTCATCATATTTTAAATTTGGGGGGAAAACCCCGATTTTTCAAGATGTTTTTTTCTTTTTTTTTTATTTTATGAGGGGAAAAAAATTTTTTCCTTCCCCGACTTTAAAAAGGGGATTGGCCTAAAATATTTTCGTTACCTTTCTGTGTTGGGGTTTTGAGTTTTTTTGTTTAAAAATTAATTTTTTATTATATTTTTAAAAAGTATTGCTTGGGGTTTTTGATTTTAAAAAATTGGGGGTTTGGGGGTTTGACCTTGCTCTTTTTGCGGCGGTTGGATCAAAAATGGGCTTAACTAAAATCTTATTTAATTTCTTGTTCAAACTTAAAGGGAAATTACCATACTTTTGCCTTTTTTTCTGGGGATTGGGGCTTTATTTTCTGTTTTGTTATTGCACTGCAAGAATTTTTTTTAATTTATTTTTTGGGGGGGAAAAAAAAATTAAAAAGGGCTTTTTAAAAAAAGGAAAATAGTAGTGACCCTTTTGGGTATGTTACACGGCATTCTTTAATCCCCTTTTTTGGATCCAACCAAAAAATATTCAAAAAAGGGTGCTTCGTGAAACGCATCCCCGCACGCACACAAAGTGTGGGTTTTGTTTTAAACTGCCGGGTTTTTTGTGCAACAGGGGGAAAAGCCCCCTGTGTTTAAAAAGGGGTCAAAAAAATTCCCCAAAAAACCCTCAGGGGGAGACCAAAAGTAAAAAAACGTAAAACGGGGAGTCATTTCGTTGCCGGGGGAAAATTTTACATTTAAAACAATGTTAAAAAAAAAAAATTGCACATTTTTTAGGGCATATTGCTTGGGGGCCATTTTAGGGTCCAAAACCAGATCCATACACGATCTAAAAGAAATTTTTGGGGGGAAAATTCCGTTTCCCCCGTCCTCCAATGGTCTCTAATTCCTTTTTTCTTGACATGGGGCCCTTTTTTTGCTACAGCCCTTTACAAAAGTAAAGAAATTTAAACCCCCTACAGGGGCAATTTATCCCATGTTCCCTTGTTACGAGGGGGCCCGAAAGAGGGACTGGGGGAAAGGGGACTTTGGGGATGGGGAAACAGGGGGGCCCCCAAAAATCGGGTAAGGTGGATTTTCTATTCATTTTTTTTTATTTTAATTTAAATTTTTCAATCTTAAACCTTATCTACATTTTTATTTTGGCTCCCAGAGGGGGATTGCAAAATGGGGGACTGCCCAATTTTTGAAAATTTTGGTTTCCGTTTTTATTGGTTATTTAGTTTAAAAGGGGAGTTAGTACTTTTCCCGGAATTTTTTTTTAAATTGAACTTTGGAAAAAAATTTTTGGGATTACTTTTCATTGGGGGGTTTTAATTTTATGCTTTTGGGAAAAAAAAAAAAATATTTTTCTGATTTTTTAAAAAAAAACCTTGAGCCACCTTTATTTTTTTTCTAATGTACCCTTTTATTTGAACATGATTTCCCTCCCCCCCCTTAATTTTGTCTGTTTCTGTTTAAAAAAACCCCCACAAACAATTTCTCATAATCTTTTTAATAGATTGTTTAACAAATTAAAAAAATATATATGTACAAAAGAAAACAGATTTTTTTAAAGGGGTACATGATTGGGGAAAGTGGGGTTCGTGGGGCAAATCGGTCTTTAAAAAACAAAAGTCACCCTTTAACCAAAACCCCTTTTAAAATTAAATAAGGGGAAATTTTAAACAGAAAAAAGGGTTTTTAATTTAGGGGAAACACCTTTCGGGGTAACTGAGGGCAAAGTTTTTTTGTTCATGTAAAATCAAAAAAAATGGGAAACCTTTTAAGCTTTTCTTGTTTTGGGGACTTTTTAGGTTTTTTCCCGTTTATCATTACAACATTTTGTTTTAGAAACAAAATTTAGAATCTTTGGGAAATGATTTAAAAAAAAACTGAAAAAAAAAAACATCTTTTCAATTTTTAATGCATTGAAAAAAAAAAAAAACTTTTTCCCAAAAAAGGTTGTCTCTGTCCAAATTTACCCCATCTTAAAATCACCCAAAGGGGGGGTCAAACCCCGAAACTCCTGCTTTAGAAGGGGGGCCTGCCCTTTTCCCCGTTTAGGGTTTCCCCTTTTTATTTTAAATGGGCCCAAACCCTGCAATTTCTACATCCCCCCGCAAAAGGCTACTTTCAAAGTACATATTTTTGGGGAGGGCTAAAAATTTTCAGCCCGTCCAAAAATCCCTGGCCGTCAGGGATTTCCCTCACGGCTCTCTTGGGTTCATTTTTTAAAAAAGATTTTTGGGGCTTTTTGAAAAGAAAAAAACCTGTATGACCCAGCTTTTTTAAAAATTTAAAAATAACCCTTTATTTTATTTTAAAAATAAAATCCCTGTATAAAAACACTTTCAGCAATAATTATTTTCAGGGAAAAATTTTTTATAGCCCTTAACCATTTAAAAAATTTAAAGAAAGGGGAATAAAAAGCTAAAAAATTAAATTTCCATCCTTTTAATAATTTAATTTTTAGGGAATGAAGGGGGGGGTTTTTTGGGTTTTCTCCCCGGGGGGTTTTTTTTACTTTATAGGGGCCCACAAAAAAAGTGTTCATTAAATTTTTTTGTTTAAATCCCCCCCTTCAAAACCCCCATTTTATTCCCCCCCCCCCTTCTTCCCTCCTTAGTTATTCCTTGTTTCACAAGAATCTTAGATCTTTCTTTTATAGGGTTTTTAAGGTGGTTTGGGCAACCTAGAAAAAAAAAAATTTTTTCTTGAATCAAGGGCATTGTTGATCACACTAGTTTGATTGGTTGAATTTTAAAAAAAATGCCAATTTATTGCTTAAATATTACATAATTTAATTTTTGGGAATGAAATTTTAAAAACCTTGTTTCTCCTTTTTGCATGCATTGGTACCTTTTTAAAAAAATGTTACTGTTTGGTATGTTCACCGGCTTAAAATTTGGGGGGTATTTCGTCCAAAATTTACGCGCGTGGTGTGCAAATTAGTTTGGAATAGCCCCAGTCATACGGTTTAATCCAATTTTCTATAAAAAAAATATGGATTACGTTCCTCTCCCTCTCGGCGAATACCCCGGGGGGGGAGATAAGTGAATGGGGAATTACCAGCGCCGTATACGCGCCTCGGGTAATGAAGTTTGGGCCGGCGAGGAAATTACCCTTGCAAATAACCCGTTGAAAAAGCTTATTGCTTAAATTTTACAAATTTAATTTTTGGGAATTTAAACATTGAAACCCTTGTTTCCCCTCTTTGCCTTGCATTGGTACCCATTTAACGTAACCTTTAGGCAGTGTTAAAACCGGTTATTAAAAGCCGTAATTGGGGCGGATCCGCCGCGTTGGGCTTGAAAAGGGGCGACCCCCGGGGGCGGGGGGCGGGGGGCTGCCCGCTGGCCCATAGACTTGCATTTTTACGGGCGTTGGGGGCCCGTAAATAATGTGCATGCATTTTTCCCCCCCGGGGGTTCGCCGAGGGGGGAAAAGGGCGAGGGGAATCCTAGTTTCCTATAAAAATGTGGATTACCTAGTTCGGGGGGATTGGGGCCCTCTGAAGCGCAAATACGGGCGCAATTGGCTCCAAACCTCCAGAATAAGCCGTTTTGAACGGCTTTACTGTTAGGTATGTTCAAACGGCTGATTTTGGGGGCGGATTTTTTTGTCCCATTGCACGGTACTGCGCGCAAATACGGCCCCGAATCCCTCCCCCGTCATTACGGGAAATCCACGGGTTTTCATAGAAATATGGATTTCCGTCTTCCTCTCCCCGGGTCGCGAAATACGGGCGAGCGGGGGAAAATGCATGCAATTATCCGGGGGGATATGCGCGTGGTAATGAAAGTCTATGGGGCCCTATTACACAGCCATGATTGCGGGCGAAATCCGTTCCCCCAATTACGGGTGAATCAGCCCGTTTGAAATAGCC
>JAODAL010052686.1:0-25806 GCA_025379985.1 Phyllomedusa bahiana
AAAAAAGGGAAGCCCTTCATCCTGACTCTCGAGAGCCCAAGGCACTTCATATCTGCAATAAAAAGTGAGGGAAAAGGGATAGGGGCACGACCACAAGGATACCAGGGCCCCCCCGGGCCAGCTGGGGGTCCCCACGTCTTGTGATTAATAAAAAACTTAAAAGGTTCTTCTGAAGAGTCTTTAAAGGGGTTCATCAAAAGGCAGCGAGGCCTTTCTTTCCCCGGGGCCTGTGCTGCTCTCTCCCCACCGACTTTTTCTTATTCTTTTTGGCAACATAAACTTTTACCAAATAAAGGGATTTAACAAGGAGGCAAAAGGGCGCAAAAAACCACCGGACTGGCACCGAGGATCTGACCCCCCAAGTGTCCATCATTGGGAGGACATCCTATTTTTAAAATCAAACCCCCCCACCCTCTTCACCCCTTACTTTTTTTGACTTGACAATTTGGGAAGTTTTTTGGTGCACTTCCTGTTCCAATTTATAAACTATAAAATAATTTTTGCAATTTGCCCATAACATTTTTTAGATTGAGTTTTTTTAATCTTTTTTTCAGATTTTGTACAAAAATTATACTGTATTTACACTGTTTTATATTTCTATCCCTCTTCAAATAAAACCCTTTTTGGCTAAACTGGTTGAAAAAAATATTGTGGGATATCTGGAGCCCCTGACCCCTTCAAAATCTAGCTCAAATTTCCCCTCAATAAAAGCAGCACTAAGGGGCCTGAGGTCGGAGGGGGTCCACCCAAGTGAAAGAACATTTTGCTCTCGATATCTACCACTAAAAGGGGGAAAAAATATAAATAATTAGAAAAAATCCACGGCACCCAGAATGGTTTCAAGCAAAAAGGGTGGTTTATTCACCCATTCAATGAAGACATTTCACTCCCCCCTGAGCCCTTTATCAATGTAATAAAAACAAAGGAATAAAAAGCAGATCAATTTAAACGACAATTAAAAAATAAACACAAAATACAGTATATAAACCTCAATATAGATCAATACACTAAGCTTTAAAGAAAACAAAGTGCAATCATCAGTTAAACAACATTATTGGGTAATCAAATTTCATATGATCATAAAATTACATGATTTTACATCTAAGGAGGGGGGGACCTAATTAAACTCACAGCAGGATTCCGATTGACCCCTAACAAACCTTTTTCCCGCTCGAGATTCGCAGCCCGTAATACACTTCTGGTTTAATAGGAATAACTATAGAAACATACCCGCAACCCCCGCAAACGGCGTCCGCGAGTAATGCGCATGCCCGAAGTACACTTCTGGTTGGGTGAGGGAAAAACTATAGAAACATGAAGCCCAGTCCCGCAAACGGCACCCTGATGATTGCGATGCCCAAATAAAAATACTGATTGGATAAAGAGTAACCAAGAAAAATACGCCACGAGCTCAAGCGCCAGTCGCGCATCCCATTTTAAATTTTTTAAAACGTCTAACACAGCGCATTACTTAAAACTCCACTGTTAGAGGTGTTAGAGTGGTTAAGGGATGGATGGGTGGGGCGTTATAAGATAAGTCTTCCCATTTGGACTGGTATTAGCCAACTTTTTTTTACACAGTATGAGGAGGGTTTTTTCTATTTTCCCACCAATTTTTTTATTTAACTGAATTTTTTCAAATGTTGTATCACTTGAGAATTGCTCTGTGAGAGAGCTGAAACGTTGTTGTAACATGTGGGAATAAAACTTCACGTTTTTCACCTTTTACCTGAAGAGTGCTGCGATATTTTTTGAATTTTATTGATTGTGGAAGTCTTCCTTTCCGGTCTTTGACTATCGCTTGCACCCCGCTACGTCTATTTTTTGATATTTTTTGATAGTGCTGCTGAATTTTTTTTGGTATATATTGTTGGGCATCAAGCTTTGCACATCGTTAAATATGGATGAAGATACATCTGAAGCGGAAGGTATTATCCCTGTCCCACGTGTTTCTGCTTTTACGGAGGGAGAGGTGGATCGCATTTTGGGGAATAATGAAGGAGATGCAGCATTTTTGAATTTTCCATCTGCTATTGATACACAGAGACAATTTGAAATGTTTTCTAAGAAGGTGATCACTCTTGAATTGCATTATGTCACTAAGGGAATATTATAAAGCCAAACGTATACCACGGGGAATGAGGTCATCTTTACGTCCAACACTTTTTTCACAAGATTTAGATTTTAGATCACATTTTGAATCTATATCTAATCGTTATGCCTTGGATATTATTCTTCTGAACATAGAATTTTTACAAAGATATTTAAGACGTGCTAGAGCGAAAATGTCGGAGATTGAAATGCTGTTGCGATCCTTGATATCTAATGAGGAATTTTCGAAATTTCATGAGAAACAGATGGCTTTCATTTCTAAATTTAAGAAGGAATTGGAAGATGTTAAAAGATGCAAATGGCACCGCGATCTACAAGATTACAAGA
This sequence comes from Phyllomedusa bahiana, assembly GCA_025379985.1. Classification (NCBI taxonomy): domain Eukaryota; kingdom Metazoa; phylum Chordata; class Amphibia; order Anura; family Hylidae; genus Phyllomedusa; species Phyllomedusa bahiana. The sequence continues at coordinate 2,440 of JAODAL010052686.1, forward strand.
CTGATTATTAGAGATGGGCGAATTGATTCTAACGAAGTGGAATTCGTTTAGAATTTCAGGAAAACTTCGGTTCTGAACGAAGTTGAAGTTTGGGGGACTTCGGGTGAACGAAGTGTGATTTTCATTGATAAAATGGCTGCGAGCACATGGCGCTACATGGGGCAAAGAACTCTGGTAGGAAGAAGGGCATAGCCTGCATGACATGTGCAGAGATGAAGCCAATCAGAGACCGGCGGGATTCTGTGACGTCACCGCACTATATAAGTCACACTCCTCGCACTGTACTGATCAGGGAAGGTGCTGCTGCGGCTTACTGAAGAGCTGATTTTTATACAGCGATTTTTGTGGGGTGTCTCAGCTTGCCTCAGAGACTGCTTCTCTTAACGTTCTATTTCTGAATTTTTGGGGTATTGGATCTGAAGTGCAGTGTGCGTCCACTGCAGCTGCATATACATTTTAATGCTATCTGCTCACAGCACATTGTATATCCAAGGGGGATCTAAGCCAGTTCCTGTTGTATTCATTTAAAGAAACAGCGTTTTTACAATACAAATACCACTTCATTTTTTCTGCTCAATTCTTTTGCGCAATATACATCCAGGGGTTAATTAAGCGTTGTTTTCTGCTGTGGTGACTCCAAGAAACCGTCTTTTTCACCGCCAAAAAATAAAATTTTCCTGTAGCATAATTCACAAGCGAAGGTTAATTACAATTTTTTCTCTTGTTGTGTAGCGTAAAAAATACGCCATTGTAACACGCTACAAAGCTAGTAGTTTGTGGCTGCTCAATTCTTTTGCGCAATTTACATCCAGGGGTTAATTAAGCGTTGTTTTTCTGCTGTGGTGACTCCAAGAAACCGTCTTTTCACCGCCAAAAAATACAATTTTCCTGCAGCATAATTCACAAGCGAAGGTTAATTACAATTTTTTCTCTTGTTGTGTAGCGTAAAAAACATGCCATTGTAACACGCTACAAAGCTAGTAGTTTGTGGTTGCTCAATTGTTTGGCGCAATTTACATCCAAGGGTTAACTAAGTATTTTTCTGCAGTTGTACTCAGTAAAAGAAAATTTTTCACCGCCACAGAAGAAATTCTGTAGCATAATTCATATCCGAAGGTTAATTAAGCCTGTTTGTGCTTTTACATTCAGTAAAATACACAGAGTTTTTAAACGGCACATACAAGTCAATTTTTCCTGGCCATTTGTGGAGCGCAATTTATATCCAAGGGTTACCCAAGCTTGTTACTGGGTTCATTTGGAGTCAAATACAGGGTGTGTATTTATCATCTACAGATATCTTCATCAAACAGTGTCTGTAAATTTTAGAACAAACAGTATGTCAGACAGAGAGGTGACAGACTTCACCTGCGAGTGGCAGTGGCACAAACATTCCTGGAAACATATCAATCCGACCAAAGTGAATAGTAAAAACTCACGTTTATTCAAAGTCTTCATTCAAGTAAAAACAGTCCATCAGACATAATTGTATTCCTTTTCAATAATCTGCAACAGCAGTATCCACGAGCAGTGAAAAACTTGATCCAGCTCAATCTCATGCAGCCGCATGTAGCTAGTGAGAGCAGTATGGACAGGGGGCGTCACCAGCGGAAGCGACGTTTCGGAAGACAAACTCCTCCTTTCTCAAGCACAGGTAGGTGATTACAGACTATACTTATGTAGGAGATTAATTGTCATTATTAATTAGTAACTGTCTGACAACATTAAAAACATTTAAAAACATACGATTTCAGAACATACGTTTATCACTTTTATAGAAAAATTTTCATGTTAAGGTTCTCATTTAGTCCCTTGGGGTTGAGTGTATCTAACTTAAAAATCCACATTGCTTCTATGCGCAAGAGTGTTCTTTCTATTGATGTACCTTCTAAGGGATAGCCCTGTTCTAAAATACACCATCGGAGTTCTGACACTCCGTGGCGTCTCATGAAAATGACGGGGACCGAGCTCTCTCCAAATTTTTTATTGTCATTGTCATCACTTTTGTCTATTTTTTTCTGGAACATACGTATGGCTGAACGATGTTCATTAATTCTGATTTTAACATTGCGGGTGGTCTGCCCCACATACCCAAGCCACAAGGGCACTTCAAAAAATAAATGACATTTTTGCTATTGCAAGTATGCATACCTCTAATGTTGATTTTGTGTCCTTTTGTGTATGTGTGATATATGAACCACGTATAATGGCATGGCAATTTGACAATTCATACACGGAAATGTCCCTTCTTTTTTTGTGTTAATACTCATAGTTTTTTTTTTTATCCCTTATGTCTGATCTAATAAGCATATTCCCCAAGGTTTTAGCCTTTCGATAAATAAATCTCAGCGGTGTTTTAAACAAGTAACCGAATTTGGGATCAGTGGACAGTAGCGGCCAGTATTTTTTTTATAATATATTCGATATTTTTACTTTGACATCCGAACTCACTAATGAATGAGAATCTATCCGTTGTTTTTCCTTATTATAGTTTGTAACAGCTCATCTCTATCCATGGCCAAAACGTCCTGCCCCATAGTTTCCAATTTAGTTCTATCATATCCTCTTTGTGTGAATTTTTTTAACTACCTTTTTCATCTGTTCAATATATGATGATGTGTCAGAGCAAATACGTCTTGCCCTGACAAACTGACTTTTTGGTATGCCATTGAATATACTAGGGGCATGGTGACTTGTTTTAAGTAAAAGATTGTTTTTTTTCCATAGGTTTGGAATACAGTACGGTTTTTAATGTATCTTCATGTTTCTGTTTCTCAACGTCCAAATAATGAACAACATGTTCATTAATGGTAGCTGAGACCTGGATTAACGGATGGCAAGTGTTAAGCATGTCAATGAAATTATTAAGCTGTTCACCAGTGCCCTTCCATAGCAACAGGATATCATCCACATATCTAAGCCACAATTCAACATGTGGATGGGAGCCTGATGGAAAGACATAGGTTTTTTCTAAAAACATCATATAGAGGTTAGCGAACCCCGGGGCTGCAGGCGAGCCCATAGAAGTGCCTTGTTGCTGTATGAAAAATTGTGCGCCAAACCTAAAATAGTTCTTAGTCAAAATTATGTCTAACAATGACATAATCAAATTTATCTGCTGGTTAGTTAAGGACGCGTCCTCACATAGTGTTGTTCTCACTGCTTCTATCCCTTCCTCAAGTGGAATGTTTGTATATAGAGATTTTATGTATAGTGTGACTAAATAGGTAACATCTTTACAATCCAAGTTTTTTATAATTTTTAACAATTCTGTGGTATCTTGTAGAGAACGTTGATCTCGTTTGACATATTTTTGCAAAAATTGGTCCACATAAATAGCAATTTTTTCAAATATCGAGTTGACCCCTGAGACTATGGGTCGTCCCGGGGGATTGGTGACAGATTTGTGTACCTTAGGTACAAGGTAAAAGATAGGGACCATGGGATGTTCATTATACAAAGAATTTTTTAATCGTTCACTTATGATGCCATTTTCTGTGGCATCCTCCAAAATATTCTTAATCAATGTATTAAATTCTTTAGTAGGGTCTCTATCTATTTTCTTATATACGATCTCATCCGACAGTTGTATATGTGCCTCCTGTATATAGTGACTAGTGTCCATTATAACGGTTGCTCCGCCTTTGTCGGCTTTTTTTATGGTAATTGTTTTATCACTTTTTAACTCTTTCATTGCCTGCCATTCTTTGCGGCTGCATGAGATTGAGCTGGATCGAGTTTTTCACTGCTCGTGGATACTGCTGTTGCAGATTATTGAAAAGGAATACAAGTATGTCTGATGGACTGTTTTTACTTGAATGAAGACTTTGAATAAACGTGAGTTTTTACTATTCACTTTGGTCGGATTGATATATGTTTACTGAAGACGGCACTAGGAGAGTTGCCATATCCAAACCACTATACACACGAGGCAGTGTGCATTGTATATTAGCCCAGGTATATGCTATTACAAACATTCCTGGAGCAGGCCCAGGTCGCAGCACAGCAAGGGGACGTCGCAGCAGGGGTCACTCGGTAAGGCCACAACTGCCGCTGTCATCTAACGGCCGTGTGCTGACTAGCAACCTAAGGGTTCTTGATTGGTTGACTAGGTCATCCACTTCCTCCCAGATGACATCTGATAACCTCAGCCAAGAGTCGGTGGGAACCTCAGACACAACCCTTAGTTGGCATGGCCCGGGAGTAGGTCAGCGGCCCTCACCTGTCCTCAACCCGCCTCTGTCCCATCCGGTTCCCTCAGCCAGAGATCTACTATGTGGTCCTGGGCTCAGCGCCACTATATAGCGAGGATGAACAATTTGAGGAGGGCAGTCAGCAGCTACTTGCAGCGAAGAAATGGGGCCAATATCCCCTGCTTCTTGCAGTAGGCGGAAAAGTATAGGATGTTGAGAGTGGCATGGGAGGTCATGTTGTGAGGGGTCGGCCTCTGCATACCAAGACCGGTGATGAGGACAGCAGTGACGATGAAACCCAAATTGATTACGATGTAGCCGACTGCACTTGGGAGCCGGGTGAAGCAAGAGAATCATCATTGTCAGGAGAAGAGGGCGTCAGCTTGCGCGACAGGCAGCGGCGCAGCCAGCAAGCGGCTGTGTGGCCGTGAAGTCAGCAGGGTAGCAGCAGTATGAGGTCGGGAGCCAAGCGCCACGGGGTAAAAAACCCGCTTCGCAGGTCCAAGAAAGTAGCGGCACAGGGGCTCAGCGAGGCAGCGGCAGCAGTAGTCACTCAGTGCGGAGCGTTGGCGGTAAAATCAGCTACTCGGCGGTGTGGCAGTTCTTTGCTAAGACACCGGAGGAGCCGAATATGGGTATATGTAGAATCTGTGGGCAGAAAGTGAAGCGTGGCTAGGGAGCTAACGTTGGCACCACGGCCCTGCGTCCACACATGCAGCAGCACCATCCGGTGGCCTGGGAGAAACGTGGCTCAGATGTGGTGGTCCATCCTGCGGCCGCAGCAGCAGCGCCCAGTGGCACGCATGCCATTACAGCCAGTCAAGGCTCCACCACCTCTGCAGAAGGGAGCGGTTTCTCTTTGCCATCCTCTCCCGGTCCAGATGCTCCTGCTTCTCGCTACTCATGGCGCCAGTAGTCGTTCAGCGAGGCGATTGCAAAGAGACAACTGTATGCGTCCAACCATCCTTAGGTGCAGCAGCTGACCATGCTCCTGTCCAAGTTGTTGGTATTACAGTCCCTCCCTTTCCAAATGGTGGACTCTGCACCGTTCAGAGAACTAATGGCTTGTGCCGAGCCAAGACGGAGAGTTCCAAGCCGTAATTTATTTTCCAAAAAGGCAGTACCAGCACTTCATAAATATGTAGAACAAAGTGGGCCAGTCCTTGAGCTTATCGGTTTGTTCCAAGGTGCACAGCAGCACGGACGTCTGGAGCTGTAACTACGGTCAGGGCCAGTACATGTCCTTTACGGCCCACTGGGTGAATGTGCTTCCGGCCCAGGCAACACCAACACTTGGACAGGAGACGCCGCTTTCCTCCTCCACGTTGTCAAACTGCGGCTCCTGCACCAATGTCCGCCTCCTCCACCATCACCACCATCTCAGCCTCCACAAGTACTGCTCCATCATACCACATGTGTAGGGCACAGCGGTGTCACGCAGTTCTACACCTGGCTTGCCTCGGCGAATGAAGTCACACAGGGGAGGAACTGCTCCGCGTCATGCAGCAAGAAATCGATGTGTGGCTTTCTTCGCGCCAACTGCAAATCGGAACCATGGTGACGGACAATGGGAGGACCATGGTGTCAGCGCTGCACCGAGGAGGATGGTCCATGCGCCCCTGCATGGCCCACGTGTTCTATCTGGTTGTGAAAAGGTTCCTGAAGTCTTCCACAGATCTTCAGAAGATCCTGAAAATGGCCAGGAAACTGTGCATGCACTTTATCCATTCGTACAAAGCCAGGAACACCCTCCTCGAGTTGCAGCGATAGAAGGGCCTCCCCTAACACACTCTGATATGCGATGTTTCCACCCATTGGAATTCCAGCCTGCACATGTTGGACCGACTGTATGAACAGAGAAAGGCCATTAACGATTTTTTGATGATCCAGGCGGACAGGAGTACTCCCCTGTGTAACTTTGATGTCAGCCAGTGTCAGCTCATGCGTGACACCTGCCGTTTGTTGAGGCCATTCGAGGAGGTGACGTTATTTGTCAGTCGCCAGGACTACGGGATGAATAACGTCATTCCACTGCTTCATGTCCTGGAACAGATGCTGAAAAATCTGTCTGGGCAGGGGACTGGAGATGTGGAGACTACATCTCACGGCCACATGAGTCCGCTGGGGACTGAAATGGAGGAGGAGGTGGAGGAGGACATTGGAGCAGATGCACTGTCTGGTGAAATGAGTGGATTTTCTACCCAGGTGACAAGAGAGGAGGAGCAGCTGGAGGAGGTAGATGGAGATGAGGAAGATGAGGCAGATGACCCCCAAGCACCGTGGCAGTATACAGTGGAGATGGAGGCAGGGAGCCCCTCGGAGTCACTTGTGCAGATGGCCCGCAGCATGCTGATTTGCCTGGCTAGTGACAGCCGAATTGTCAGCATCTGGCAGAGGGATGTCTTATGGCTCTCCACCCTATTGGACCCTCTCTACCGGTCCAAAATGTGAGCCTTTTTCCCAGCTATTGAGAGGGAGAACAAACTCAAATACTATAGGGAAATCCTCCGTAGTCAGTTGGCCGCTGCCTATGTGCGGCATCGTCCCTCCTCTGACAGGTCTGACCGGGGGGTTCTTCAGTGCTCACGTGCTACTGTCGCGGCTGCTGGGGGAAAGCTGGGGGGGTAGGAGTAGTACCAGCTCCATCAGCAGCAACCTAAGTTTGGAGTCACTGATGAGCAGCTTCCTTCACCCGCCTAGTGAGGAGGGCAGTCGCCAGCAGCAGCAGCAGGACTTGGAGCAGTCCCTGAACCAACAGGTGGTGGCCTACTTGGACAGCACTCTGCCACCCCAGTTAGAAGATCCGCTGGACTACTGGGCAGCCAAACTGGATGTGTGGCCGCAACTTGCCGAGTTTGCAGTGGAGAAGCTGTCCTGCCCAGCCAGTAGTGTGGCATCAGAGTGGGTCTTCAGTGCGGCGGGGCCCATCGTTACCCCAAGGAGAACCCGCTTGTCCATGGGAAATGTGGAACGACTGACCTTTGTCAATATGAATCAGACATGGATCGGTCAGGATTTCCACACACCAATGCCTTAGGCGTCAGACTACATCAGCCATGACGCCTCACCCAAACTGTGAGAAATGAGTCTGGGTTCAAACTACCTGCCTCAGCCACTATTCTGACCCACCAACCACCGACTGATGCCACACCATCTGCTGCCAGTTTTCTCCATCTGCCACCAACCATCTTTACCAGGGACTGGCATTGCCACCCACCTCCACACTCTGTCATTGTGCCACTCTGTCCTCATGCTGCTGTTGCTGCTGCCGTGACCTCCACACTGTGTCATTGTGCCACTCTGTGGCCTACTCCTGTTTTTGCCACCTCCAGAATGTCATTGTGCCACTGCCTGACCTCATGCTGCTGCTGTCGTGAACTTCACAGTGTGCCATTGTGCCACTCTGTGGCCTACTCCTGTTTTTGCCACATCCAGAATGTGATTGTGTCACTGGCTGACCTCATGCTGCTGCTGTCGTGACCTCCACACTGTCATTGTGCCACTCTGTGGCCTACTCCTGTTTTTGCCACCTCCAGAATGTCATTGTGCCACTGTCTGACCTCATGCTGCTGTTGTGACTGCTGTCGTGTTCTCCACACTGTGTCATTATGCCACTCTGTGGCCTACTCCTGTTTTTGCCACCTCCAGAATGTCATTGTGCCACTCTCTGACCTCATGCTGCTGTGGCTGCCACCATCACCTCCACAAATCTGTCACTGGATGTTGCCACCTGAGCTCTCAGCTTTGTTTTTTTCCAGCTTTCGCTGACATGACTTTATCAAGGACAACATTCCCGCTTGAGTTTTTTGGTCAGTTTTGCCCTCTTAAGTGCCCAGGGAATTTTATAGTGAAGCGATTCTAAGAGCGGCGGCACTCCTCTGCGTGTCATACTAAAACACAACATTGTATGAAGACTAGAGATGGGCGAATTTCCCGAAATTCGTTTCGTTCACATCGCCGAATTTCTCGGCAGAAAGAATAACATTGATCCGAATTACTTTGGCACGAATCACGTTAAAAAACGCTATTTCCAGGCTGCAACAGAGCCTGCAGGGTGCTGTAAGAACTTTGTGCCATGCTTAAAATATGCAGAGGGAGCTTGGTTTGGTCTTCATACAATGTAGTGTTTTAGGTATGACACGCCATGGAGCTGCCGGCAGCTCTTAGTATCGCTTCACTATAGAATTCCCTGGGCACTTAAGGGGCCAAAAGTGGACCCCAAAAAAATTGAAGGGGAAATGTAGCCTGATTAAAGTCATGCCAGCGAAAGCTGGAAAAAAAACAAGCTGGAGGGCTCAGGTTGGCAACATCAGTGACAGTGTGGATGGCTCCTGGTGTCGGCGCTAGCACCAGAGACATGAGGTCAGACAAGTGGCACAATGTCACAGTGTGTAGGTCACAGCAGCAGCCTCAGCAGCAGGGGGGCCATGAGGTCAGCCAGTGGCACAATGACAGTGTGTAGGCCACAGCAGCAGCATGAGGTGCAGACAGTGGCTCAATGACAAAGTGTGGAGGTCATGGCAGCAGCCACAGCAAGCAGCATGATGGTCAGTCAGTGGCAAATACAGTGTGTAGGTCCACGGCAAGCAGCCAAGCGCAGCATGAGGTCAGACAGTGGCACATGACACAGTGTGTAGGTCACGGCAGCAGCCACTGCAGACAGCATGAGGACAGACAGGTGGCACCAATGACAGAGTTGTGGCGGTGGGTGGCAATACCAGTCCCTGGTACAAGGATGGTTCGGTGCGACAGATGGAGAAATTGTCAGCAGATGTGTGGCATCAGGCGGGTTGGCGGCATCAGAATAGTGGCTGAGGTAGGTCGTTTAAACCTGACTCATTTCTGCACAGTTTGGGTGAGGCGTCATGGAGCTGATTGTAGTCATTGACGCCTAAGGCATGGTAGTGTGGAAACATAGGCCGAACCACGCCTGATTCATCTTGACAAAGGTCAGTCGTTTGGACATTTCCCCGTGGACAAGGGGTTCTCCCTGGGGTAACGATGGCCCCCGCCGCCAGCTGAAACCACCCGCTATGATGCCACACTACGGGCCGGGCAGGACAGCATATCTCACTGAGAAAAAACTCGGCAAGTGTGGGCCACACATCCAGTTTGGGCTGACCACCAGTAGTCCAGCGGATCTTCTAACTGGGGGGGAGTAGTGCTGTCCAAGTAGGCCACCACCTGTTGGTTCAGGGACTGCTCCAGGTCCTGCTGCTGCATGCTTGCTGGCGAATTACCCTCCTCACTAGGCGGGTTGAGGAAGCTGCTCATCAGGTGACTCCAGACTTGGTTACTGCTGATGGGAGCTATTACTGCTCCAACCCCCCACACTTCCTCCAGCAGCCGCGGCCGAAGTACGTTGATGAGAGACTGAGGATAACCCCCGGTCAGACACTTGTCAGAGGAGGGACGATTGCCGCACATAGGCAGCGGCCAACTGATTACGGAGGATTTCCCTATAGTATTGAGTTTGTCCTCCTCTCAATAGCTGGGAAAAAAGGCTCACATTTCAAGACCCGTAGCGAGGGTCCGATAGGGTGGAGAGCCAGATGTCATCCCTCTTGCCGGGGATGCTGACTATTCGGCTGTCAATAGCCAGGCAAATAAGCATGCTGCGGGCCATCTGCACAAGTGACTCCGAGGGGCTCCCTGCTGCCTCCCATTTTCCACTGTATACTGCCACGGGCGCGTGGGGGTCATTGCCTCGTCTTCCTCATCTCCACTCCACCTTCTCCATGCTGCTCCTGCTCCTCCTCTCTTGTCAACCTGGGTAGAAAATCACTATTTCACCGAGACAATGCTTCTGTCTCCCTATGTCCTCCTCCTCCTCCTCCATTTCAGTCCCCCACCGAAGTCATGTGGCCACGAGATGTAGTCGGCCACTGATCTCCAGTCCCCTGCCAGACTGATTTTTCAGCATCTGTTCCAGGACATTGGAAGCAGTGGAATGCGTTATTCATCCCGTAGTCTTGGCGACTGAAAATAACGTGGCTCCTCGAATGGCCTCAACAAACGGCAGATGTCACGCATGAGCTGCCACTGGCTGACATACAAAGGTTACACCAGGGGAGTACTTCTTGTGCTGCGCTGGATCATCAAAGAATAGTTTTTTAATGGCCTTTCTCTGTTCATACAGTCGGCGTTCCAACATGATGCGCGCTGTGAATTCCAAGGCGTGGAAACATCGCTTATCAGAGTGTGTCGGGGGAGGCCGTTCTGCCACTGCAACTCCGAGGAGGGTGTTCCTGGCTTTGTTGCGATGGATAATGTGCATGCACAGTTTCTCTGGCCCATTTTCAATATGTACTGAAGATCGGTGGAAGACTTCAGGCAACCTTCTTATCAGAACCAGATTGAACACAGTGCGCCAGTGCAGGGGGCGATGGACATCCCTCTCGGTGCAGCGCGGACATAATGTTCCTTCCCATTGTCCGTCACCACTGGTTCCGATTTGCAGTTGGCACGGAGAAAGCCACTCATTGTTTCTTGCTGCATGACGCGGAAGCAGTTCCTCCCCTGTGTGACTTCGTTCGCGAGGCAAGCCAGGGTGTAGAAACGAACTGCGTGACAGCGCTTTGTGCCCTAACATGTGGTATGATTTTTGAGCAGTTACTTTTGGAGGCTGGATGGTGGATGGTGGAGGAGGAGGAAGGAGGTTGTAGGGGATGGTGTGTGCAGGGTGGTGACGGGGGGTGGTAGGACATTGTCGCAGGGAGCAGCAGTTTGACAACGTTGGAAGCACATTCACCCAGTGGGCCGTAAAGGACATGTACTGGCCCTGACGTAGTTACAGCTCCAGACGTCCGCGCTGCCATGCACTTGGAAAAAACCGATAAGCTAAGGACTGGCCCACCTTCTGTTCTACATATTTATGAAGTGCTGGTACTGCCTTTGGAAAAGAAATTACGGCTTGGAACTCTCCATCTCGGCTCGGCACAAGCCATTAGTTCTCTGAATGGTGCAGAGTCCACCATTTGGAAAGGGAGGGACTGCCAGTACCAACAACTTGGACAGGAGCACGGTCAGCTCTGCAACTTAGGATGGTTGGACGTACTACTGTTGTCTCTTTGCAATCGCCTCGCTGAACGACTGCTGGCGCCATGAGTAGCGAGGAGCAGGAGCATCTGGACCGGGAGATGATGTCAAAGAGAAACCGCTCCCTTCTGCAGAGGTGGTGGAGCCTTGACTGGCTGCAATGACATGCGTGCCACTGGCCACTGCTGCTGCTGCGGCGGCAGGATGGACCACCACATCTGAGCACGTTTCTCCAGGCCACCGGATGGGACGCTGCATGTGTTTGACGCAGGGCCGTGTTGCCAACGTTAGCTCCCTGGCCACGCTTCACTTTCTGCTTACAGATTCTACATATACCCATATTCGGCTCCTCCGGTGTCTTAGCAAAGAACTGCCACACCACCGAGTATCGGATTTTACCGCCAACGCTCCGCACTGAGTGACTACTGCCGCCGCTGCCTCGCTGAGCCCCTGTGCCGCTACTTTCTTGGACCTGCGAAGCGGGTTTTTTTACCCCGTGGCCGCTTGGCTCCCGACCTCACACTGCTGCTATCTTGCTGACTCACAGGCACACGGACCCACTTGCTGCTGCCGCGCTGCGCGCAAGCTGACGCCCTCTTCTCCTGACGATGATGAAGCCCTTGCCTCACCCGGCTCCCAAGTGCGGTCGGCTACATCATCATCTATTTGTGTTCATCGTCACTGCTGTCCTCATCACCGGTCTTGGTATGCAGAGGCTGACCCCTCACAACATGACCTCCCATGCCACTCTCAACATCTATACTTTGCCGCTACTGCAAGAAGCAGGGATATTGGCCCCATTTCTTCGCTGCCAAGTAGCTGCTGACTGCCCTCCTCAAATTGTTCATCCTCGCTATATAGTGGCGCTGAGCCCAGACCACATAGTAGATCTCTGGCTGAGGGAACCGGATGGGACAGAGGCGGGTTGAGGACAGGTGAGGGCCGCTGACCCGCTCCCGGGCCATTGCCAACTAAGGGTTGTGTCTGACGTTCCCACCGACTCTTGGCTGGGGTTGTCAGTTGTCATCTGGGAGGAAGTGGATGACCTAGTCAAAAACCAATCAAGAACCATGGGGTTGCTGAACGACCAAACGGCCGCTAGATGACTGCCGCAGTTGTGGTCTCACCGAGTGACCCCTCGCTGCCGACGTCCCCTTGCTGTGCTGCGACCTGGCCGGGAATGTTTGTGCCTCTGCCACTCTCAGGTGAGAGCTGCACCTCTCTGTTGACATACTGTGTTGTTCTAAAATGTACAGACACTGTTTGATGAAGGATATCTGTATATGATAAATACACACCTGTATTTGACGCACAGGAACCCATAAGCAGCTTGGGAAACCTTGGATATAAATTGACGCTCCCAATGGGCAGGAAAAAATTGACTTGTTATGTGCCGTGTAAAAAACTCTGTATATTTCTACTGATATAAAAGCACAAAACAGCTTAATTACCTTTAGGGATAAAAATTATGCTAGACATCCAATTGTCTTCATGTGGCGATGAGAAAAACAAAGTTTCTTTTACAGAGTACAAACTAAGAAACAACGCTTAATTAACCCCTGGATGTAAATTGCGCAGAAAAGGAATTGAGGCAACCAAACTAGATAGCTTTGTAGCAGTGTTACAATTGTGTGTTTTCTACGCCACACAACAAGAGATAAAATTGTAAAACCTTCGTTTGAATTTCTACAGGAAAAATGTATATTTTTTGGCAGAAAATGACGGTTTTTTGGGGCAGCCACCAGCAAAACAAGCTTATTAACCCTGGAGAAATTGCGAATAAAATTTTGAGCAGCAAAAATGAAGTGTATTTGTATTGTAAAAACGCTTTTTTCTTTAAATGAATAAAACGGGAACTGGTTGATCCCATTGGATATTGAATTAATGCACTCGGGGGCCCACTGGATTTCAGATCCAATACCCCAAAAAAATCAAAAATAGAACATTAAAAAAACATCCTAGACAAGCTAGACACCCCCACAAAAATCGCGTAAAAAAATCAGTTTTCAGTGAGAGCTACACAATCAGCCCGGGAGCCCTTTCCCTGACTTACAGTGGGGGGAGTGTGAGCTCCCCGTGGGGGCGTCGGTCTTATATGTGCGGTGACGTCACAGAATCCCGCCGGTCTCTGATTGGTTCATCTCTCACATGTCATGCAGGTATGCCCCCTTCCTCCCCAATGCTTTGCCCCATGTAGCGCCTGTGCCGCAGCCATTTTATCAAACAAAAACACACTTCGTTTACCGAAGTACCCCAAAATTCGACTTTGTTCCCATCGAAATTTTTTTGAAAATTTAAACGATTCCACTTTGTTAGAATCGATTTGCCCTCTCTAATAAGACCAAACCCGCCCCTCTGAATTTAAGCATGGCACAACGTTCTACACACCCTGCAGGGTCTGTGCAGCCTGGAAATAGCTGTTTTTAACCGTTCATGCCGAAGTAATTCGGACCGAAACAAATTTTTCGGGAAAATTTGGCGAAGTGACCCAACCGAATTTTTAGAAATTCGCCCCCTCTCTACGATAATGTCTATTCGATTGTGGAAAAACTTCAAAATCTGGAAAATGGTCTAGAGGAATTAAAAATTGGAAGGGGGAAAACAACGTTAAACAGTGAAAAAATTTTTTTATTGAACAACAGGAAAAACCAAAGGGTCGGCCCAAAGAAGAGGGGGGAAAAAAGTGGATAGACCCCTAAAAACCAGAAGTCAAAAACAAATGAGCACGGTGAACAACAACGCACCAAACAAGTAAAAAATAATTTCCTCAACAGTGATTAATATTTCTTCAATTACTTTGATGGGGCAAATGACAGGGTATTCCCAAGGGACTTTTTTTTGTCCGAATCGGGGAGTTGTTGGTTTAATTTAGACCGCTTTACAACTTTTTTTTTGTAAATTAAAATTTACGTGTTTGGTTTAATTTGAGCACTGATAATAGTCAAAGGTGTATGAAAAATGAATTTCTCGGTGGAGAGTTTAAATGAATGATTTTGATCCTTTTTCCTAGTGTTTTTCAACCTCACTAAATTCAAAATCCTGTAGAAACCTACATCCCCGGCCCATTTATTAGGTACACGTCCAATGCTCGTTAACACTTAATTTCTAATCAGTAGTGTTGACGATTGCGTTGGCTACGAGATTCGATCGATATCGATAGTGGCCGTATCGAAAAGGGTTTTTCGATAGTGAGCTCGATTTGAGGTTACCTTTTAAAGTCTAGGGGAGAGCAAAACCCCTTATTATTACACCCAAACAAGGCTGGAAAAGTGGAATTAACATCCAAAACAGTCAAATGGATACGTGCACATCTTAGGCCCAAACACATTAGGTTAAAAAAGTCACAAAAAAAAATTTCACAGACCTTCACTATCCCTGTCTTGTACCACGCCTGCCCCTTAAAACCTGCACCCCCACAATTAAAAAAGCCCCAAAAAGGCGTATGATTTGAAATCACTTACTTGAACGGACTTTGAATCCCCAGCCCTGGAACGCAGCAGGCCCCAAACCCTGCAGCCCCCCAGTTTTAAAAATGCGCAAAAAGGATCTTTCCCCCACCTTTTTAGTTTCACTACATTGACTATACCTGTCCTGGGCCACAGCATGACCCGGGCCAGAGTTACAGTGGGTGCGGTAAAGCCCAGGTGGTGTCCGATCTATTAACAGGGTTAAAATCCCCTATGACGCAGCAAGAAAACTGTCGGCGAAGCAGAGTGGGAACGGAAGGGAGAACCACCCCTTCCTCTGAACACAGTCAATCCCTTTTTCGTTTGCCCACCGTATGAGTGGGGGACCAATTGAGCTTCATTTGGAAATACTGGTGGTTAACGCTCCTGTTACACCCAGGTCCCCTTTATTTTGGCATTCTTTTTCTCATTTTACTCAATTTGGGGAGGAAATGGTCCTTACTTTGTTCTCTGTTGTGCTCCTACCCCATGTTCTTGAAAACCTACATCTGGTCAATTTTTCCTGTACCTCCCTTGTACAATTCGAGGAATTTTTTTAACAGTTTTTGTACATCAAGTTTTTTAGACTTTAATTTAGAAAACAATTTTTAAAATAGGATGGAACCCCCTTTCTTTGTTTCTCTTTTTTTCATTTTTTTAAATGGGTTGTCTCAATAAGGATTGATAGCTATGTTAAAGATCTGCAAAAAAAGTCATTTTGCAATAGTGTCCATAAAAGGCCCTACCTATTCGTTTTTGACGCCCCAACCCCCTTGAGCCACTCTTGACAATTGTGAAGAACAAATGTCTGTTAGAAACAACTTTTTTTAAAATGGACTGTAGTATTGCTGCTTTTCAAAGGCATGACCCAAAAAATTATAAAAATGACTTTCGCCACTATTAAAAATTGTGAGGGAGAAATGCCACTTAAAATCACTTTTCTTTTCCCAAAAGGGGACCATGATTTTTGCTGTATCTCCCAGCACATGACCCAAAACCTTGCAATGCAAAACTTCTTAAGAAAAAGTGAGAAAAAGGAAAGGGTTTTTGTCATGAAACCTTGCTGTCTTTACAGTTCCACAGAAAAACCAGCAAAATGAACTTTTGGGAAAGAGAAAAAAAAATTGCAGTAAGAAATGATCTTTTAAAAAAAAATTTTTCAAGGGACCATTTCGTTTAAAAAGGGAGTAAAATAAAAGGGCAACTAATCGGTGACCTCGGAAAATTGGGGCCAAAAAACAAGAGATCCATGCCTTTTCATCTTGATAAAAGTAAAACGATCCACATTATTTTTAAAGCCGATGCTTTTGTCTGTAATGACTCCTCCAGCTGTGTGAAGTTCCTCAAATGACGCTGGTGCTGGGCGGGAAAAAAACCTCTATGGCTGACGGCCAGCTCGGGCCATTCGCCTTTTGGATCCCCAGAAGTCTATTGGGCCCGGAACACATGCAAAAACACGGTGTTGAGAGCAGATAGTGTTCACCATGATTTTAAGCTGATCTCTTTTGTTTTGGATGTGTGCCCTGCATTGATGCTTTGGTGAGGGGGTAAAAAAGATTCCAGGGGTCCCCCAATTGGGTTTCTCCCACCTTGCCTCTGCTCCCCTCCCTACTTGGCACTTACTGCTGTCACGTGTGATGTTTTTCCCACCGGAATTTGGGGGGAACGTAAGCAACCAACAGATGTCTCCAGTTGATAAATCAGAAAGGTTTCCATTTCCTGCATTTTACTCTCTTTTTGGGGGTGGAAGGAAAGTGTGATTTTTTTTTTTGTCCCGGGGGATCCAGGAGGGTGGCCCCCAGTAACTGTTTGTTAAATTTGAGGGCCTTAATGCGAGGATCATGTTGGGGAAATGGAGCACCCAAAATCAGTGAGAGATGGAGCCTTGTTTTCCCAACCCTCGGGGTCGAGGGGCACTAGCAAATGATCTTCCTCTTTCCCTCCCCGCCTCAAAGTCGCGCCAACCTCTTTCCAAAGGGCAGGGACGTGGTAACATCGGTGTCTGGAATCTCCTCCCCCTCCCCTTTCCCCTCCGCTCCCTCCGGAAAAAGCTTCAAAAAGCCAGGTTCCTGAATGTTGCCCCCTGAGAGCTGATGCCCCCCTTGCACTAGCTCTGGACCCGAACCACTGCCTAATAAGACGATGAAATTGTGAAACTGTGGGCCTTGTGGATTTGACGAAGGGAAAAGGCCCCGTGTCCGCTTCTGGCCCGTCTCCTCCCCCATCGCTGGGGGACCGTTGTTTCAGAGTGCCCAACGATCGTTCCGAACTAAGATCACCACAATGCTCATGCTGAACAGGGCATTTTTGCACTGACCTTTTTGGTGGCTTCTTCAAAACTGGCAAGGTGGTGCAGATCTTTCACCTGCCTCCACTCCGGGGGTTAAAACACCCCGAGGTTGTCCTGCTTGTCAGGCCATGTTTCACTCGTATGCGTAATGGCATTGGTGCTGCCACAATGTGGACAGTGGAGGGGGGAATTCCAGGTGTTGCCACGCAACAAGGGAAGGGTTGACGGGAGGCCGAGCGACGTGCAACGCAGCCGGGCGGGCGAAGCAGGGGCGAAGGGCGGAAGGCGAACTCAGCCCTGAGCCTTTCTTCGGGGCACCCGACCGGGTAGCTCTTTAAAAATTTTCGGGACGACAAGGTTCATGACTGTCCCAGGCAAGGGATTTGTCCAGCCCCCCGATCTTAAGGGGGGGCCAGCAAAATTTCGCCCGGGTTATCGACCCCACCTTGCCGGGCAAAGGTTCTTGTCACCGCCAGGCTCGGTCTCGTTGCTTAGAGCCGTCCACAGCCCCTGACCTGTGTGGGGGGACGGTCCCCAAGGGCAGATTAATTTCAACACGGCCTGGTGTCTCTGGGAACGTGATGCCACCAGAGGACCTTGGGGGAAAGACCCCCTGCACCCCCCTGGGGTTTTTGAAGAGCGGCCCCGACCCGAGAGACCGTCCCCCCCAGACTCCACCCAGCTCCCCCCAGTGAGCGTCACAGAAAATTTAGCGGCCTTGGCCGTGCTTACTAGTCCTTGTGGGGGTGGTGAGTGGACTTTTCCGGAACAGATGCAACAACGCGTTTAAAATTTTAGATGAACGGGGCGGGCCCAGGGCGGGGGAGGCTTTTCTGCAAAGAAATGCTGCCGGCATCGGGTATTGGGGGCAGGCGAGGGCCTTACGTGGGGAACCACTGTGCCCACCAGACGGAAGGCAACATTTAAAGGGCCCAAAAGACTGGCAATGCCAAATTCAGGTTTTGGCTTTGGGATGGTTTGGGTTAAATTGTTTTTCTGTTTGGCGTGAGGTCGTCAAACTGGGGAAGGGGAAAAGGGGTAGGTGGGTCTTGGTGGTGTGGTGGTACTGGGGCGAGGGGTGGAGGCTGAAGCGGAGGGACCCTGATCATATTCAGAGACATGGGCAGTGGGGACGCTTGGTGGTGGCGGGGGAGGGGGAGACAGAGGGTGTGACAGTGGTTGGAGGCCCGGTTGGGCTGGCCTTTTTTGGCCAAGTGTTCCCTCCATTTTAACTATGCATTCGCTGCATGTGACCCAAATGTTGGGGGTGGTTAACCCTTTAAGGTTTTTGCCCTACTTATGCTTTTCGGGAAAAGGGGGATTGACATCGCTGGGTGAATAGAGGGGGTTGCTCAAAGAAGGCCCAGGCTTGGAGGTCCTGGACCTTTTTTACGGGGGATAACGGGAGCGGGGTTTGCGTGACGGGCTGGCGGAAAATACGGGACTTCTGCGACCCCCTCTCCCTTTTTTTTGGCGGGACCCGTATTGACACTACCCCCTCGTCTTCCCCCCTCGTCCCCTGATGAAGCGTCGCAAGAATGTCTCATCTCATACATCATCATCAACACAGGTACTTTGGGCGTCCTGACTTTCTGTCCAAAGTGCGGGGGACAAAACAAAGGGGACTGCAAGGGGTTGCCCACCCCCCGTGAATTTTGCGATTACGGTTTCCTTTACCTCTCTGATGGGATCAGTAACGGGGTCAGAGCAGACTAAATCATCCCCCTTTATTTTTAACATGCCATCTGACCCCAAAACCGCATTTTTCATCAAAGAGGTCTTTTAGACAAGGGTTATCCACAGTGGGGGGTAAAAAGAGTTGACATTTGGGCGCTTCATGTTGGACGGAGCCATGATCTGTGAACATTTGTGGCCCCGGTGGGGGACGAGGAGGTAAGACTGCTAGATGCAGGTTGCATTAACCATGAAACAGATTGGGGACGATGTCGTTATTGATTCACAGGGCTTGACCCAAATGACAGGCTGAGGGGGCCTGCAACGCGATCCACTGGCATGGTGTTGTCGCCCCACTGGAAGGGCACCTTCTCTCTACCTTACTCCTGTGCTACCCCCCCCTTTGCTCGCTTAAAACCGTTTCGCTCTATTCCAAAAAATAAAAATTTGAAAGATTGGAATAGTTTTTTAAAGTCTCTTATTAAAAGACGGGAAATCAAGCTATTCTAAATCCCCCAATCAAAACAAAATTGTGGATTCAAAATTTAATGCAATGTCTCTATCAACAAATCTGGACTGGGGAAAAGTCCAAAAAAACACTATCGTTATGTTTTGGTATAATAAATGGTTTTTTTGCACTTTCAATTTACCTGTGGTGAATATGAATTGCTGTTTTAAAATTTACGAGTGCTGCGTCAAAGAACGTACTGGGTGCAAAAAAATCAAAAAAACATAAATGTGATGTTTTCGTACGTACCGGTATTTTTTTTCAACAAAAACCCTTCTGATAAAGATTCTGGATTTTAATTTTAATGCAAGGTGGATATATCATCCAAAAATTAAAATGAACACCCATCTGAAATGTATACTGATAAAAGTGGGATTTTGCAGTAACAAAGAGACCTCAGTTTCTAAAAGATGTGTATCCAATAATTCAGGCGCCCCTTCCCGGAAATTTCAATACAAAATGTTAATAATAAAGATATTCCACTACAATGTCTACACAAGTCTTTGGTGAACTTTATCCCCTGTTCTTTTTAGTGGCTTTCTGTGTTCGCCCGGGGCGCACCCCCCCCCCCGCTTCCCGCCCGGGCTTACACGGGAGATGCTGCTTTAAAATTCTTAGCAACTACATAAAATTTTTCAAACTTAAACTAACTAAATTGGGCGGATCACAGCTAATAGTAGAGGTTTTTCTGTGCAGAAATGACTAATTTCGCTGATGTTTGGCCACAGACAGGCCAGGGCCCTTTTCCCCATGACGCTAGAGACATGAGGCTGAAAAAAGGAAACGCTGTTTTTTATTAAAACGAGGTCATGTGATTTTTTCCCGCCCAAAGAAAAATACACATCCCCGTCATACGTCGCACACACGTCACCCTCTCATTCTGTAATTGTTTCTGGGCCGCCAAAATTTCAGGAAGGCCCAAAAAGGGGGATTTAATAGATGATGCTCAGATTTTAACCTTTTAATTTTCGATACTGGAAAATTCATCACCAAAAAACCCTTTCCGATTTCAAATTTGTGATAAAAATCGCTCAACATACTAATCAGCAACCAGGGGGGGGAACTCATGTTTAGGATGTGACTGGTCAAGACAATCTCCTGCCAGACAAACCCAGCATCAGTATGGGAAGAAAGGTGTTTTTAGTGCCTTTGAACGTGGCATGGTTTTTGGGCCAGAAAGGTGGTCTGAGTATTTTAGAAACGTGATCTCCCGGGGTTTTCACGCACAACCATCTTAGGGTTTACAAGAATGGGCCGAAAAAAAAAAACATCCATGAGCGGGATCCTGTGGGGGAAATGCCTTTTAGCCCGAGGTTTAAAGGGGAATGGGCAGACTGGTTCGAGCTGATAGAAAGGGGAAACAGTGACTCAAAAGCCCCCGTTACAACCCAAAGGGAAGCAGAAGAGCATCTTGAACCAAGTACGGGGAACTTTGAGGCAGATTGGCTACAGCACAGAAGACCACACCGGGTGCCACTCCTTTAGCAAGAACAGGAAATGAGGCTCCCCTTTGCCCAAGCTATCGAAATTGGACAGTAAAGATTGGAAAAACATTGCCCGGTCTGATGATGATTTCTGCTGGGACTTTTTGGGTGGGTTGGGTAGAATTTGGCGTCAACCCAAAATGAAAGCATGGATCCATCCTGCCTTTTACAACGGTTCAGGCTGGTGGTGGGGGTGTCTGGTGTGGGGAATTTTTCTTTGGCACTCTTTTGGGCCCCCTTGGTACCAATTGGGACGTTGCAACACCTTTTGAATCTATGCCACAAAAAAATTTTGGGAGCTCGAAGGCAAAAGGGGTCCAACCCCCTTTCTAGCATGGTGTACTAATAAAATGGCGGTGAGTTATATTTGTTGTTAAAAAAGAATTGAAAGCTTAAAAATAGTGGAAAGGGGAAGAAGTTAAAAAATCCTAATCTTACTACTTCTGGTAAGACAATTTAGGAGTTTGGGAAATAACACTAATATCTCTATTAGACCTGCAGACAAGGGGGGGGAATTGTTATTTTGGATATGGCACAGTATTTGGCAAAGCGAAATCAGCTTTCTGATGAAGGGTATATAGGATTTTTTCTAGTGATCCAGAGGAATTAAATAAAAAATTTGAGGAATACTAAAAGTTGCTTTTTTTTTAGGCTATTGATTCCAAAATAAAAAATTTTTTTTTGTTAAATATCCTGTTACTCCCCTCATTACTTTCTGCCAAAAAAACATAAATCTTTAACTAACCCCCCAGGTGACCAAGTGTCTGGTAGGAATTCTTTGTTTGTCAAGCGTCCATCTTTCTTTATAAAAATTTTGAGACAATTTGTTATTAGATTTCTCTTTATTAAGATACTTTAAAATTTTTTGGGTTGGTTTTGCACCCTTTTGTTCCTGAAGGGCTTTTTAGCCTCATTTGATGTGGTGAGTTTTTATAGTCAATCATCATGCGAAAAAAAAAAAAAAAAAAAAAATCTTTTAGCAGTACAGAGTTTTATTAATACAGGATTTTCGGATATGGTAAAAAGTTTTTTTTTATCTTTACTCTCACGGGCTTAAAAGTAACTATTTTTTTTTTAGGAAAATTTTTTTTTACAGGGAAAAGGAAACCCCAATGGGTATAATGTTTGCCTAATTATGCAAATTTTTTTCATGTCTATGTTTGAGGAAATTTCATTCTATGTGTCTCCCCACTTTGGAAAAAATCTAGGTGGTTGGGGAATTTAAAAGATGATGTTTTCTTATTTGGGTTGGTGCTGAATCAAAGTTATTGGAGTTTAGTGCGTTTCTGAATAACATTGATGGTGATATCCATTTCACTTTGTCCTATTCTAGTGAAAATATTAAGTTTTTGGACACTAAGATCTCCATTGTGGGTAATAAGTTATGTTCTGATTTACACATTAAAGAAACGGACAGAAACACATTATTGCACTACAGTAGTCACCATCCCCCGAATATGCAGAAGTCATTACTTTATAGTCAATTGTTGAGGGCCCGCCGTATTGTTGGCTCTGATGAAGTGTGGCACACTACTGCACAGAATTTGTCTAAAAAAATGTGTTGAACGTGGTTATCCACGACGGTTGGTTTCTAGACATGTGAATAGAGTTAATCATTTCTCTTGTGAGGAGGCCCGTAGTAATATTAGAACACGTTCTGATGCCTCACGCATGGTTTTTGTCTCTATGTTCAATGATTTAAGTCCTGAGATTTCAGATGTTGTAAAGAAACACTGGCACATTCTCCAAAATAGTTTTTCAAGTATAGTTGAATTTCAATCAAACCCGTTAATGTCTTTTAAAAGATCAAAAAATGTGAAAGATCAACTTGTAAAAAACTTTTTTCCATGTTCTAGACATCGACAACTACTCTTGGCACAACTAAAATTTGGTTTGTTCCCTTGTTTAAATTGCGTTAATTGTAAATTAATAGTTAAAGGTAAATCATTTGTACATCCTATTACTAAAATGAGTTTTAAAATTCAATTTCATCTATCATGTATTTCCGATTGGGTTGTTTACATTCTGTGGTGTCCTTGTAATTTAATTTATGTGGGAGAGACAACCTGTGACTTAAAAACGGTTGAATAACCATAGGTATACTATACGAAAAAAGAGAATGGACTTACCAGTCTCTAAACATTGTGTTGAAGCTGGCCATAATGAATGGGATATAAAATGTATGGTAGTTGATCATATCTATTACCCTGTACGTGGTGGTGATCGTTTGACCATGTTAAAAACAAAATAATTGGAATGGATTTATAGTACTGAAGCCCTTAGACCGAAGGGTTTAAAATGTTGATTACAAAATTTCATCACGCATGTTTAAATGACCTTCTTGCCTTATGCCTCTACCTCTTCTTTCGTAAAGCTTGAGATTACATATATTTTATTTTTTATTTTACATTAATAGTTTTTTGTTTTTTCTTTCAGATAGAACTTCTTTTGAATTTTTGAACACTTCAAGGAGTTTGGAGTCACGACGCTTGCTTTGGTCATTTGTTTGTTAGTTGCGGGATTTCATTTTCATTATTGTTTTAGTTTTATTGTGCATGTCCAGTGGTTTGTTTAATTTCTTTCTTTCATTGTTTTTTAATTTATCATTTATTATTTTTTATCTTTTATTTTTATTTCATTTATTTTATATCATGAAAGGTGTGGAGTCACCCATGTGAACTAGGTATGTATGGTGGGGGTCTGCATGTGTATGTGCTCTCCATATTTTGGTTGAGCC
>JAODAL010052687.1:0-25805 GCA_025379985.1 Phyllomedusa bahiana
TTCCCCCCTTTCCCTCCCCTTTGACGACCTGCACGCTTTCAGCGGCCAGTCTAGCAGCCACCCTTCGTTTTCCGGGTTTTTGGGAGCAAAGAAACATTTTAACCCCAAAACCATCCCAAAGCCAAAACCAAAAGTGGGCATTCCCCGGGCTTTTGGCCTTGGAAATTTTCCCCTTTTTCCGTCTGGGGGGACACAGATGGGTTCCGCCACTCATGGCCCTCGCTTGCCCCCAATACCAGATCGAGCGGGCATTTCTTTGCCAAAAAAGCCTCCCTGCCCTGGCCAGCCACGTGCATCTAAAAATTTCAAGCGCTTGTCTCCCTTTGTCCCCTCCACCACCGACACAGGACAAATAAGCAGGGCCCAAAGGCCCATATCTCTGTACAGTCACTGGTGAGCTGGGGGGATGTTCTCGGGGGTGACGTGGCTCTCAGGCTCGGCGCACCCCCACTTTCAAAACCGCGGGGAGGGTGCAGGGCTTTTCCCCCAAGGTCCTCTGGTGGCATCACTGCCCAAACACCAGCCGTGTTGAAATTAATTCCGGGAACCGTCCACACACAGGTCAGGAGCTGTGGACGGCTCTAAGCAACGGACCGACCTGGCTGGGGACAAAACCTTTGTGCCAGGCAAGGTGGTGTGCGAAAAACGGCGAAATCTGCGGGGCCCCCCTTAAGATCTTAGGCTGGACACATCCCTTGCCGGGCACATTCATAAACCCCTTGCGTCCAGAAATTTCTAAAGAGCTACCCGGTCGGGACTGCCTCTGAAGAAGGCTCGGGGTCTGAGTTCGCATTTTCCCCCCGTTCGAAAACCCTGCTTCCCCCCCTGGCTGCTTTCCAGCTCACTCGGCCTCCCCGCAACCGTCTCATTGTTGACGTGGGAACACGCTAATTCCACCCCCCCACATGCTCCAGCGATTGTGGCAGCAGCGCAAAGCCCTTACCAGTACGAATGACACATGGCCTAAAGCAAAGGGGACGGACCTCGGGGGGTTGAACCCCCGAGAGTGGAGGCAGGTGAAAGAGCTCTGCACCTTTGCCAGTTTTTAAAAAGCCCCCAAAATGGTCATGGGACAATGCCCCTTTCAGCGAGCATTGTGGGGATCTTAGTTCTGGAACACGTTGGACACTCTGAAAAAACAGTCCCGCCAGCACGAGGGGAGACGACACAGATGCGACACGGACCTTTCCTCCCAAATTTCCCCAAGGCCCGCAGTTTCACAATTTTATCGGTCTTTTATTAGGCAGTGTTTGGGGTCCAGACTAGTGCAAGGGGGGCCACTCCAGGGTGCATCATCTCAGGCAAGTCAGGGCTGTTTGAAGCTGTGCCGGGGGCAGCGGGGGGGGGAGGAGGAGGTATTCCAAAAAACCGATGTACCAGTCCCTGCCTTGGAAAGAGTTGGCGCAATTTGAGGGGAGGAGGAAGATGAGGAAGATCATTTGCTATGCCCCTCGACCCAGAGGCTTGGGAAATCAAAGGGTCCTCTCTCACATGAGTGCTTGATGCCCATTTCCTCCAAATGATCCCCGCATTAAGGCATCAAATGAAAACAATCCGCTGAACGTGAACAACATAGCGACGTGGACAGCAGTTAGAGTGCCAAGTAGGCGTGAGCGGCAGCAGGGCAGGCAAGGTGGCAGAAAAGCCTAACGGGTGACCTCTGGCAATTTTTGTTTACCACTCACTCGTCGCATGCAATGCAGGGCACACAGCCAAACACAGTGATCAGCTTAAGCATCATGGTGCACGACTATTCTGGTGCCTAACACCGATTTTTTTGCCATGTGTTCCGGACCCAATAGACTGTGGGTATCCAAAATGGACGGGATTGGGCCCCAGAGCTGGGCTCGTCACGCCCATAGAGGTGTTGTCCTGCCCAGCAGCCAGCGTCATATCGAGCGGACCTTCAGCACAGCTGGAGGGAGTCATTACAGACAAAACGCATCGGCTTCCACAGATAATGTGGATCGTTTGACTTTTCATCAAGATGAAATCAGGCATGATCTTGATGTTGTTGTGGCCCCATTGCGAGGTCACCGACTAGTTGCCATCTACTTCACATTCCTTTTCAAACAGATATGGGTCCTCTTGAATCATTTTTTTAAAATGATCCTTTCTTACTGCAATTGTTAGCCTCTTTTCCCAACCATTTCATTTTGCTGGTTTTGCTGTGAGGAGACTGTAAAAGACAGCAATGGTTTCCATGAACAACACCGTATGTCCATTTTTACTCACTTTATCTTAAGAAGTTTCGGCATTGTCAATGGTTTTGAGTCATGTTGCTGTGATGATACAAGCAATAATCATGGTCCTTGGGAAAGAAATGGTGACTTCTATGTGACATTTTCTCCCTCACAATTTTTTTACTAGTGGCTGAGATGTATTTTCTAATTTTTGGGGTCATGTTGCTGATGAGATACAGCTATATTTATGGTCCTTTTGGACAGAAATATGGCTTCTAAGTGGCATTTCTCCCTCACATTTTTTATAGTGGCCTGAGAAGTCCATATTTAATTTTTTGGGTTCATGTAGCTGTGAGATAACAAGCAATAATCATGGTCCTTTGTAACAGAAATGTGGCGTCTAAGTGGCATTTCTCCACTCACAATTTTAAACAGTGGCTGGAAGAAGTCATTTTTATATTTTTTTGGGTCATGCTGCTTTGAAATGGCAGCAATACTACAGCTCCTATTATACAAAAATGTTGTTTCTAACAGTCATTTGTTTTCACAATTGACCAAGTGCTCTCAAGGGTCATGCTTCTTGAATTTTTGGGGCCATTTTGCTGTGAATGAGGCTATACTTCAGGTCCTATTCTCAAAAATGTTGTTTCTAACAGGAGACATTGTTCTTCACAATGTCAAGAGTGGCTCAAGGGTGTGTGCTGTCAGAAACAGGAAATAGGTAGGACACTGTTAATGGACACATATTGCAAAAGACTTGTGTTTGCAAAGATCTTTAACATTAGCTAATTCAATCCCTTTATTGAGGAAACCCATTTAATACAATGAAAAAAAGAGAAACAAAGACATGGTGGGATTCCATCCTATTTTAAAAATGTGTTTTCTAGAATTAGTACTAAAAAAACTTGCATGTACAACTTTAGGCTTTTAAAAAATTCCTCTGAATGTACAAGGGAGGGTACAGGAAACTTGACCAGATGTATGTTATTCAGAGGTCATGGAGTATGGAGCACTGGACAGAGAACAAGTACAGAGACCAATTTCCTCCAGCAAGTTGAGTTGTAAAATGAGAAATAATGAACGCCAAGATTAAAGGGCTCGATGGGTGTAACTGTGCGTTAACCACCAAGTATTTCCTTGTGAAGCTCAATTTGGTCCACACTCCATACGGAGGGGCTAGCGCTACCAGGTATGTCTGGGTACGAGGAAGGCTGGAGTTCTCACACTCCGCTTACGCACTCTGCTTCAGCACGACAGTTTTCGTTGCCGTCATCAGGGCATTTTAACTGAGTTTGTTAATAGATAACGGATTGCCAGCCTGGCTTTCACCGCCAACCCACTGTAAACTCCGGCCCTGGGTCATGCTGTGGCCCAGGACAGGTTATAGTCAATGTCCAGTGAAAACAAAAATGGTGGTTGAATGACTCCTTTTTCCGGCACTTTTTTAATTGTGGGGTGGTCATGCCAGGTTTGGGGCTCATGCTGTGGCCCAGGACAGTATAGTCAATGTCCGTTCAACTAAAATGGTGTAGAAGACTCCTTTTTCCGTGCTCTTTTTTTAAATGTGGGGGGCATGCAGGTTTGGGGCTCATGCTTGTGCCCAGGACAGGTATAGTCAATGTCCAGTTCACACCATAAATGTGGTGGTTGAAGACTCCTTTTTCCTGGCACTTTTTAAATGTTTTGGGGGGTGTCATGCAGGTTTGGGGTCAAGCTGTGGCCCAGGACAGGTATAGACAATGTCCAGTTGAAACTAAAATGGTGGTTGAAACGACTCTTTTTTCTGGCACTTTTTAAATGGAGGGGGTCATGCAGGTTTGGGGGCTCATTGCTGTGGCCCAGGACAGGTATAGTTCAATGTTACAGTGAAACTAAAATGGTTGTTGAAAGGACTCCTTGTTTCCGGCACTTTTTAAATGTCGGGTTCAAGCAGGTTTGGCTCTCATGCTGTGGCCCTGACAAGTATAGTCAATGTCAGTGAAAACTAAAATGGTGGTTGAAAGACTCCTTTTTCCAGGCACTTTTTATGTGGGGGGTCATGGCAGGTTTGGGGCTTTGCTGTGGCCCAGGACAGGTATAGTCAATGGGTCCAGTTCAACTAAAATTGGTGGTTGAAAAGACTCCTTTTTTGGGCACTTTTAGAATTTGGGTGGTCATGCTGGTTTGGGGCTCATGCTGTGGCCCAGGACAGGTATAGGCAATGGTCCAGTGTAACTAAAATGGTGGTTGAAAGATCCTTTTTCCGGCACTTCTTTAAATGTGGGGGTCATGCTGGTTTGGGGCACATGCTGTGGCCCAGGACAGGTATAGTCAAATGTCCAGTTGAAACTAAAATGGTGGTTGAAAAGGACTCCTTTTTCCGGCACTTTTTTAAATGTGGGGGTTTCATGAGGTTTGGGGGCTCATGCTGTGGCCAGGACAGGTATAGTCAATGTACAGTGAAACAAAAATGGTGGTTGATAGAGTCCTTTTCCGGCACTTTTTAAATGTGGGGGTCATGCAGGTTTGGGGCTTTGTGGGGCTAATGCGGTGGCCCAGGACAGGTATAGTCCATGTCCAGTGAAACTAAAATGTTGGTTGAAAGACTCCATGTTCCGGCATTTTTAAAAAGTGGGGGTCATGCAGGTTTGGGGCTCATGCTGTGGCCCAGGACAGGTATAGTCAATGTCCAGTTCAACTAAAATGGTGGTTGAAAGACTCCTTTGTCCGGCACTTTTTAAATGTGGGGGTCATGCAGGTTTGGGGCTCATGCTGTGGCCCAGGACAGGTATAGTCAATGTCCAGTTCAACTAAAATGGTGGTTGAAAGACTCCTTTTTCGGCACTTTTTAAAATGTGGGGGTCATGCAGGGTTTTTGGGGCTCATGCTGTGGCCAGGACAGGTATAGTCAATGTCCAGTTCAATCTAAAATGGTGGTTGAAAGACTCCTTTTTTCGGCAACTTTTTTTTAAATGGTAGGGGGTCATGCAGGTTTGGGCTCATGCTGTGGCCCAGGACAGGTATGTCAATGTCCAGTTTCAAATAAATTGTGGTTTGAAAAGACTCTTTGTCCGGCCACTTTATAATTGTGGGGGGTCATGAGGTTTGGGCTCATGCTGTGGCCAGGACAGGTATAGTCAATGTCCAGTGAAACTTGAAACTAAAATGGTGTTGAAAGACTCCTTTTTCCAGGCACTTTTAAATGTGGGGGTCATGAGGTTTGGGGTCTGCTGTGGCCCATGACAGGTATGGTCAATGTCCAGTTGAAACTAAAATGGTGGTGAAAGACTCCTTTTTCCGGCCACTTTTTCAAATGTGGGGTTCATGCAGGTTTGGGGCTCATGCTGTGGCCCAGGACAGGTATAATCAATGTCCAGTGAAACTAAAATGGTGGGTTGAAAGACTCCTTTTTCCGGCACTTTTTTAATGTGGGGGTCATTGCAGGTTTGGGGCTCATGCTGTGGCCTGGGACTGTTATAGTCAAAGGCCAGGTGAAACTAAAATGGTGGTGAGAGATCTTTTTCGGCACTTTTTAAATGGTGGAGGGTCATGCAGGTTTGGGGCTCTTTGCTGTGGCCAGGACAGGTTATAGTCAATGTCCAGTGAAACTAAAATGGTGGTTGAAAGGACTCCTTTTTCCGGCAGCTTTTTAAATGTGGGGGTCATGCAGGTTTGGGGCTCATGCTGCGTTCAGGACAGAGATATTCAATGTCCTGGAGTTCAGTAAAAAAAAAAAAATGATGGTTCAAATCATTTACTGCTTCTGGTCACTTTTTAATTTGTGGGTGATGCGGTTTAAGGGTCAGGCTGTGGTTACAAGACAGGGATAGTAAAATGTGGGGTGTGTGTTTTTTTTCTGTGGCTTTTATAACCTAAGTGTGTTGCTAAGAGTAGCACGTATCCATTTGGACTGTTGTGGGATGTTAATTTTCAGCTTCTCCAGCTTGTTTGGGTTGTAATATGAAGGTGTTGTTGCTCTCCATAGACTTTATGGTTTCATCGCGCATAATCGATGCTCCTATCGAATAACCTTATCGATAGCGGCGCTATCGACTATCGATCGATCTCGATAGCCAACGCAATCGCTCAACACTAGGCTTAAGCAGAATTTAATCAGAATCCTCTTTAAAAAGTGAATATGTTCATCCATTGTAATGAAATCCACACACACTGGAACTTGGTTTGCACTAGGATTTTAACATGGAATCTGATGCTGAATTCACATTGACCTCCACATTAAAGTCCATTTTGTGAACTTACCCTAGTGATCTGCATTCTGAAGAGGGTCCCGCATTCTTGGATGAGAAGTTACAGTTCAGTGATATACAATGCGCCATATACAGTCATAGTTATATAATGGGACTGTCTAGGACTTTCAGTTGGTGGCCCATCCTTGGAATGGGCCAGCAATTAATGATTGATTGGGGTTCAAGTTCTGCAGCTATTCGGGCCAAAATTTAAAAGGAGCTTTGGCCCTGCTGGAGTGCTGTGATCATTCATTGTTCATCTCAGCACATTGCAATACATTCAAGTGAGGCTATGACTGTATCAGCTCTGTCCCTTCAAGTGAAGAGGACTGAAATGTATGGTTCTGTATGTATATAAACAAAGAAGGCTTCATTCCTTTCATTCTGCCTCTTTGTTACAGTCCTAGCAGTTGGAACCCCACTTAGGGTGGAATTATTTGAAGAGAACCTGAGTCATGTGTCCTACGACCTCCACTATCTCGAAGACCCAGGAAATCTCCACAATTTAACATTCTACTGACCCTGTTTTGTTGAAAAGAGGTAAAACAGTGTCTATGCATGCATGTGGATCTCCATGATGTGGAGGTGCTGATCAAGCTGTCTCTTTAAATTGGTGCTCCCATCTTGCACATTGAAGGCATATTGATAGAGACATGGGCCTATTTCACAATCTGGCCCTGGAATTCTCCATTCAGCATGGAGAGTAGGTTGAACTCACACACCTTCTCTCTTATTCTCTTCTAGGGGAGTTGTGAGTACAAGTGAGTGGTGTGTTCAGCTTTACTCAGAACTAGTGTTGAGCGATTATTATCGACAAAGTTGAAATCGGCACAGTTTTTATGTTGATCGAAATTTTTAGATCATGCGATAATTTAGGTTAAAATCTGTGCATCATCTTTTAAAGATTGCGCCATTTTCGGCGCTTCCCTGTCATTTTGGCGGCCAGCAAATGGCTTACAGAATAGAGCAGGGTGAGATGTGTGTGCGACGTCATGACTGGGATGTGTATGGTTGCGATTGGCTGGAAAAATCACATGACCTCGTTTTACATAGAGCAGCCCTTCCTGTTCAGCCTCAGTGTCTTTTCAGGTCTCAAGCAGTAGGACGTGCTCTTGCTGTGTCCAACCAATTATTCTTTTTTCTTCACAGAGAAAGCTCTACTGTTAGCTGTGACCCTTACAATTATTTTAGATTAGAGATTGGAAGATTTTATGTAGTTAGGAAAGAGAATTTTAAAAGGAGCATTTTCCGTGTAAAAGTCACAGAGGGGAGCGAGGAGGGGGGGGGGGGGTGGCCGCGGGCGAAAACAGACAAGCTTATAAAGAATATGGATAAAAGTTCACCAAGACTTAGTGTAGACATTGCACTGCAATAGCTTTATTATTAACAGTTTTCTATTGAAATATTTCCTGGTTATTGGGCCTGAACTTATATTAGGATACACATCTTTTCTAGTAACTGCAGGTCTCTTTGTTAGGTGCAAAACTCCACTTTAATTATCAGTATACATTTCAGATAGGTTTTCCCATTTTCAATTTTGCCCATTTCACCTTTGTTGATATAGCCACCTTGCAGTTAAATTAGAATCCAGCAATTTTGTAGTCAGCACAGGTTGATAGGTGCCAAATACCTTGTATTTCCGAATAAATTTCAGATAGTTTTTTTACTTTGGCGCACTACAGCTTTGTTCTTTGAGGCACCTTGCACTTAAAATGTGATACTGAAAATTTGTGTCACCACAGGTAAAATTGATAGGTGCCAAAAAATCCCTTTTATTATCCGAATACATTATAGATACGTGTTTTTTGACTTTGGCACTACGCTTTGTTCATTGAGGCACCTTGCACTAAATGTGAATATAGATATTTTGTAGTTACCACAGGTGAATTGAAAGGTGCCAAAAAATACTTGTATTATCCGAATAAATTTCGATACGTGTTTTTTGACTTTGGCGCACAAACAGCTTTGTTCTTTGAGGCCCCTTTTGCACTTAAATGTAAATACTGCAATTTTGTAGTCACCACAGGTGAATTGATAGGTGCCAAAAAATACCTTTTATTATCCGAATACATTACAGATACGTGTTTTTTAACTTTAACGCACTAAAGCTTTGTTCATTTAGGCACCTTGCACTTAAAGTGGTTAACTCGCTACAAAGAATAGCTTTCAAATTGTAGGAAACACAAAATTTAAAGACATTTTCCAAATATATTGCTTTGTTCCTCTGTTTTCCTATGGGATACAGTGATTTATGACCTCCCCGGCTATTTCAGTTACCTCAGTAACTGACCTGTAAACAATTCTCCCCCCGCTGTTTGTTCTATGAGATAGCTGTAGTTTACATCATCACACAGGTATGGATTGTCCTTGCTGCTGAGCAGTAAAAAGCTTGATTTATGTAAAATTTAAAAAGCACTGTAATTAGGGCTTTTGTTTGAGGGATCAGATAAGAAGTCCTGTTAGTAGTTTGATAAGCTAATCTGATCTAATTAGCAACTGAAAGTACAGCACAGCACTGAGCTGTACAAGCACAAACTGTATACAAAAATTTGTCAGTCTGAACCAGGAAGTGGCAGAGTTATTTCATTCTTTCATCCTTTGAAACTCTGTAGGGAGACAAAATCCTTAAATGTGAATACAGCAATTTTGTAGTCACCACAGGTGAATTGAAAGGTGCCAAAAATACCTTTTATTATCCGAATACATTACAGTATGTGTTTTTTGCACTTTTTCCCAGTCCAGATTTGTTGATAAAGCCACCTTGCAGTAATTTGAAAACCCGCAAATTTTGTAGTTACCACGGGTGGGAAATTTATAGTGCCAAAAAAAAAACCTTTTATTATCCGAATACATTAAAAGATACGGTGTTTTTTTGACTTTTGGGGCATACGCTTTGTTTGATAGATCTACTTTGCAGTTAAATTTGAATACAGCAATTTTTTTAGTCACCACAGGTGAATTGATTTGGTGCCAAAAATACCTTTTATTATCCCAATACATTTACAGATACGTGTTTTTTCACTTTGGCGCACAACAGCTTTGTTCATTGAGGCACCTTGCACTTAAATGTGAATACAGCAATTTTGTAGTCACCACAGGTGAACTGAAAGGTGCCAAAAATACCTTGTATTGTCCGAATACATTTCAGATACGTGTTTTTTCACTTTGGCGCAGGCCAGCTTTGTTGATGGATCTACTTTGCAGTTAAATGTGAATACAGCAATTTTGTTTTGATTTGAGGGATTTTAGAATAGCTGTGATTTGCCGTCTTTTAATAAGAGACTTCCAAAACTCTTCCATACCTTCTCAAATTTTTTTTAAAATTCTGAAAATGGAGCGAAATGCAGGTGGTAAGCGAGGGAAAGAGGGGGTAGGACATGGAGGTAGAGGTACTGAGAAGGTGCCCTTCCAGTGCTGGCGACAAATACGCATGCCAGCGGATCGTCGGTTGCAGGACCATCAGGGCCCGTCATTGCTGGTCAGGGCCTGTGAATCTCAGTAACGAACAGCGTGCCAATCTATCCTTTTAGTGGTAATGGGAAACTGCATCTAGCAGTATTACCTCCTCTTCCTCCAGTCACGGCCACAAATGTCGTCATCAGCATATCAGCATCGTCCAACATGAAGCAGCCCAAATGTCAACTCGTGTTTCCCACCACTGTGGATAATCCATTTTTTGAAGACCTCTTTGATGACAAAATGCGGTTGGGGTCAGAAGGCATGTCAAAAGATCAAGAGGCCAAAGTGATGATTTTCTTGCTCTGACGCCCCGTTACTGATGCCATCAGAGGGGGGGGCGGAAGCCGGTCAATCGGCAAAAAAGCCGGGCGGTCGGCAACGCCTTGCGTCCCTCTTGCTTGTAGCCCGCAGCTCCTGGATGCAGAATGTCAGGGCGACATAGTCACCTGTGTTGATGATGATGATGACGACTTTTGCGGATCCAACGTGGTCTTTTCAGCAGAATTGCTTGCGAGCGCTTCATCCACTGGACGAGGAGGAAGACGATGGGGTAGTGGGCAGAACGGGTTCCGCCTCAAAAGGGGGAGGGCGGTCGCCGGGAAATCCGCTGATATGATTTTCCCCCAGCCAGGGTCAGCGCAAACCCGCTTTCCCCGCTTATCGCCGTCAAAAGGTCCCGGACCTCTCAAGCTGGGCCTTCTTTGAGCAAGCTCTGATTCCCAGCGTGTCATATGCCGCCTTTGCGTAAACGCATAAGTAGAGGCAAGAACTTAGGTGGTTAACCACACCAAAATGTTAGTCACATGCAGCGAAATGCATGAGTTGAAATGGAGGCAAACTCTTGGCCAAAAAAGGCCAGACCGACGCCGGGCCTTCAACCACTGTCCACCCTCTGTTCTCCGCCTCCCCCCGCCTCCTCCGCCACCACCAGCATTCCTCAGTGCCCATGTCTTCAGAGTCATGATCAGGGATCAGCCTCCACTTCAAACTCCACCGTCGCCCGGTACCACCAGCACCACCAGAGACCCATCCTACCCTTCTCCCTTCCGCCAGTTTGACGACCTGCACGCCGTACAGCGGCCAGTCTAGCAACCCGCCTTCTGTCTTCCAGGTTTGGGCGCAGAAGAAAGACGTTAACCCAAACCATCCCAAAGCCAAAAGCCTGAATGTCGGCATTGCCAGGCGTTTGGCCATGGAAATGTTGCCATTCCATCTGGTGGACACAGATGGGTTCCGCCACGTAATGGCCCTTGCCTGCCCCCAATACCAGATGCCGAGCAGGCATTTCTTTGCCAGAAAAGCCGTCCCTGCCCTGGCCAGCCACGTGTCATCTAAAATTTCAAGTGCGTTGTCTGCATCTGTGGCCGGAAAAGTCCATCTGACCACCGACACATGGACTAGTAAGCATGGCCAAGGCTGCTATATCTCTGTGACAGCTCACTGGGTGAGCTGGGTGGATGTCTCTGAGGGTGACAGTGGCTCCCAGGCTCGGCGCTCGCTCTTCAAAACCGCAGGGATGATGCAGGGTTCTTTCCCCCAAGGTCCTCTGGTGGCATCACGTGCCCATAGAAACCAGGCCGTGTTGAAATTAATCTGTCTTGGAGACTGTCCCCACACAGGTCAGGAGCTGTGGACGGCTCTCCGCAACGAGACCGAGCGCTGGCTGGGTGCCAAGAACCTTGTGCCAGGCAAGGTGGTGTGCGATAACGGGCGAAATCAGCGGGCCGCCCGTAAGATAGGTAGGCTGGAGCACCTCCCGTGCCTGGCACATGTCATGAACCTTGTCGTCCAGAAATTCTTTCTAAAGAGCTACCCGGTCTGGTCTCTCTGCTGAGGAAGTCCTCGAAGTCTAAGTTCGCATTCCGCCGTTCCGCACCCTGCTCTCGTCCCCCTGGCTGCGTTGCAGCATCAGCTCTCGGCCTCCACCGCAACCGTCTCATTGTTGACGTGGACAACACTACGCTGGAATTCCACCCTCCACCTTCTCCAGCGATTGTGGCAGCAATCGCAAATGCCATTAACGCATACGAAGTGACACATGCCTGATAAGACATCGGTCCCTGGACCTCGGGGTGTTGACCACCGAGAGGTGGAAGGCAGGTGAAAGAGCTCTAGGCAACCATCTTGCCAGTTTGTGAGAAGCCATTCCAAAATTGTCATGGCGTAAAATGCCCTTTGTCAAAGCATGAGCATTTGATGGTGATCTTGGTATCTGGAATGATCGTTGGACACTCTGAAAAACAGTCCCACCAGCAACGGAGGAGGAGCAACGGACACAGAATGCGGACAAACGGAGGCCTTTCTCCATCCGTCCAATTCCACAAAAGTGCCGACATTTTTCACAATTTCATCGGTCTTCATTAGGCATGGTTCGGGTCCAGGGCTAGTGCAAGGTGATGCATCAGCTCCTCAGGGTGCATCATCTCAAGCAAGTCAGGGCTGTAGTTGAAGCTGTCACGGAGGCAGCAGAGGTGAGGAGGAGGAGGAGGCTTTCCTAGACACCGAATGTTACCGACGGCCGCTGCCGTTGGAAAGTGTTTGGCGCTATTTTGAGGTGGAGGAGGAAGATGAGGAAGATTCATTTGCTAGTGCCCCTCAACCCAGAGGTCTTGGGAAAATCAAGGCACCAACTCTCACATGAGTTGCTTGGATGCTCCAATTTCCTTCCAACATGGATCCTTGCATTAAGGCCATCAAAATGAACAACATTACTGGGTGGCCACCTCCTGGATCCCCGGTACAAAACAAAACTCAGCACTTTCCTTCCACCCACCCAAATAGAGAGTAAAATGCAGGTGAAATGGAGACCCTTGCAGAAATGATCAACTGGAGACATCTGTTCGTCTGCTTCACATTCCCCAAATGTCACGGTGAACAACATCAGCGACGTGACAGCTGTAGAGTGCCAAAGTAGGACGTATGCACAGCCAGCAGGCAAGGTGGCAGAACCTAATGGGTGACCACTGCAATCTTTATTTAAAAACCCACCTCACCAACGCATGCAATGCAGGGCACACATCCAACACAACAGCGACCAGCTTAAATCGCAAGGTGCAACACTATCTGCGTCCAACACCAATGTTTTTTGGATGTGTTCGAGGGACCCAATAGACTTCTCGGTAACCAAAATGGACGAAATTGGCGCCCGAGCTCTTTCGTCGCCACGCCATAAGGTGATGTACCTGCCCAGCAGCCAGCGTCATATCTGGCGGGTACCTTTCAGTCACAGCTGGAGGAGTCATTACAGCCAAACGCATCCCGGCTTCTCCACAGATAATGTGGATCGTTTTGACTTTCTCAAGATGAATCAGGCAATCGGATCTCTGATGATATGTGTCCCCAATTGCCGAGGACACCGAGATTAGGTTGCCAGGGTCTACTCACAAGTCCTCTCAAACAGAAATGTGGTCCTCTTGAAAAACTTATTTTTAAAATGATCATTTCTACTGCAATTTTTTTATTCTCTTTTTCCCCACCAACATTCATTTTGCTAGGTTTTGCTGTGAGGAACTGTAAAATACAGCACGGTTTCATGACAACGACCGAAAATCCATTTACTCACTTTATACCTCAGAATTTTTTTTGCATTTGTCCAATGTTTTGAGGACATGTTGCTAGTGAGATTACAGCTATAATTAAGGTTCCTTTGGAAACAGAAATGTGGCTCTTAAGTGGCATTTTCTCACCTCACAAATTTTAATAGTGGCTGAGAAGTCATATTTAAATTTTTTTTGGGCCATGCATTTGAATTTTTGGGGGCATTTTGCTGTGACATGCATATACTACAGGTCCTATTAAAAAAAATTTGTTTCTCTACAGACAATTTTCTTCAAACAACTGTCGCAAAGTGCTCAAGGTCATCTTAATTTATTGGGTCAATTTTGCTGGACAATCAGCTATACTTACAGGTCCTTTTATTTAATAACTGTTGATTTCTAACAGACATTTGTTCTTCATACAAACTTCCCAAAGTGGCTCAAGGGGTCCATGCTTTGAATTTTTGGGGCATTTTTCTGTGACATACAGCTATACTACTACAGGTCCTATTAATAAAAAAAAATGTTGTTTCTAACAAAACATATGTTTCTCACAGTTGTCAAGAGGGGCTCAAGGGTGAAGGTGCGGTCATAAAACAGGAATAGGTAGACACAGTTAATGTACACAATTGAAAAAGACTTTTTTGCAAGAACTTTTAACATAGCTATCAATCCCTGTATTGAGACAACTACCCATTTAATACAATTAAAAAAAAGAGAAAGACATGGTTGGATTCCATCCCCCTCTCTATTTTAAAAATAGAATAAAATACTACTAAAAAACTTTGCATGTACAAAATAGCAGGAAAAAAAGATCCTCTGAATTGTACAAGGGAGTGGTACAGGAAGACTTGACCAGAATTATGGATATTCAAGGACATGGAGTATGGAGCACAACAGAGAACAAAGTACAAGAGATAATTTCCTCCAGCAACACGTTGAGTAAAATGAGAAAAAGAATGCCAAGAAAAAGGGCACCTGGGTGGAACAGAGCGTTAACCCACCCAAGTATTTCCAAGTGAAGCTCAATGGGTCTGCACTCATACGGAGGGCAATGCGGCTACCCAGGACAGGGACATTATATGTCCAGTGAAACTAAAATGGTGGTTGAAAAGACTCCTTTTTCCGGCACTGGATCATCCGGTTTGGGGCTTATTGCTGTGGCCCAGGACAGGTAAGCATGTCCAGTGAAACTAAAATGGGTGGTTTAAAGACTCCTTTTTCCCGGCAACTTTTTAATCTGGATTTTATGCAGTTTTGGGGCTCATGCTTGCCCAGTTCAGGGATATCTATGTCCACTGAAACTAAAAAGGTGGATAAAAGACTCCTGTTATCCGGCACTTTTAATCTGAGGGTCATGAGGTTTGGGGTCAAGCTGTGGCCCCAGGACAGGGATAGTCAATGATCCAGTGAAACTAAAAATGGAGGATTGAAAAGACTCCTTTTTTCCGGCACTTTTTATCTGGGGTCCATGCAGTTTGGGGCTCATGCTGTGGCCCAGGACAGGTATAGTCAATGTCCAGCTTCAACTAAAAAATGGTGGTTGAAAGACTCCTTTTATCTCCGGCACTTTTTAATCTGGGTCATGCAGTTTTGGTGACCATGCTGTGGTGCCAGGACAGGGATAGTCAATGTATCCAGTTCAACTAAAATGGTGGTTGAAAGACACCTTTTTCCATAGCACTTTTTCCATCTGGGGGTCATGGGCAGGTTTGGGGCTCATGCTGCGTTCCAGGACAGATATTCCAAAGTCCATTTCAAGTAAAATAGGTTTCAAATCATACTGCCTTACTGGAACTTTTTAATTTGTGGTTTCATGGCAGGTTTAAGGCTCATGCTGTGGTGGCAAGACAGGGATAGTGAATGGTGGTTGATTTTTTCTGTGCTTTTTATAACTAAAGTGTGTTGCCTAAGATGTAGCAGTATCCATTTGACTGTTTTTGGATGTATATTCCAGCTTCTCCAGCCCTGTTTTGGTGAAAGAAGAAGGTTTGTTGCTCACCCAAAGACTTAATGGATCATCGATCATCAATCTAACCATCGATCATTTCGAAAATTCTGTCGTATGAGGTCGACTATCGACCATCGACCGGTGCCGAAGGCCAACGTAATCGCTCAACACTACTCAGAACTCACAAGCGTGACCGACTCTCTGTTCTGAAGGAGACATATATAGTGAGGCATATCTTATAAGGCAAAGTACCCCACATTGTTGGAGAGATGGGGACATCCCTTAAACTCCCATACATTATAGTGCAGAGAACGTTCTTTGTGCATACTATAATCTTATCCTGCCATAGCGTTAAGTAACTACATAGGGTCCAATAAAAAAGTGGGAGCCCTGATCAAATTTTTGCCAACTACTTTGATCTTTCCCTGGCTTCATCGATAATACTTAAATGTTCTTTCTCAATATTTTCACTAAGGGCAACATGTATGTTTTTGGGTGCCCAGGTGCCATTTTTTTTTGCGTGCATTAGTAGCATAGAATGCGCCTGAACCTATGAACCTGTTCTACTGCAGGTCTTAGATTTAGCGCTTTCTAGCTACAAAGCGACACTTCTGGCCTAGGCAAACCACTTTTAAAGTGCTCTAAACCTGTTTCATCAGTAATGCAGTCCCCTATGATTTGCCGTAAACAAAGGCATCAAATTAGCTGTTGTACCGTTGTCGTGCGACACGCGTCCAGCACGCCCCCGATCTCAGGTGCTTTACAAAGTGCCACGGGTGCTCTGTAATGCACCTGATACTGAAGTGTGCCTGGTTAAAAATATAGTGAATTGGGCTGCGCTAGTTTTCGGGCTGAAAAACCGCCAGACATCTGGCGCAGCCCAATTCATTCATGTTGCCCTAATTTTTACACTACTGGATAGAAAAACTCTATATGAACAGGTAAAGAAAGGCTCCAGTGTCCGACATGGTGACAGTTCATTGTTTTATTTGTATTCTCTGAAGATGAAATAATGGTAAGAAAGACTTGTGGCTTCTTGATTTCCGGCTCTAGCCTTAAACATATCAGCTGCAAGTCTATGTCTTACTATTATGAGGTCCATTGCTGATTCATGTGTCCTGCTGCGGTAAATTTTCTGTGAGCTGAATTTGCATATATATTTATTTACTATAAAAATCTCTCATTATTACAGAAAAACCAATGACAATCTGCTGTTGACAGATCTATTCTCTTCATTATTTTCTAAATTTGCATAACTGTGAGTAATGGAATTTTTTAACTTTTTTATTTTTCCATCTATGGACCTGTGTGAGGTCCCATATAATCAAAGCTTTTATTTGTACCATTTCGGGGTATATACACTATTTAGATCACAATTCCACTTTTTGAGGAAGCAAGGCAACCAAAAAATATAATTCTGATGTTGGGTATGTTTTATAGCATTCCCTATGTTGGGTAGGTAAGATAGTGTTTTAAAAAAAATGTTTCACAGATGTAGCAATATTAATTATGTTTCAATTTGGTGGAAATAGAAGGAATAATGAACCATTGATATGTATCTTTATTTGCTCCTAATTTTTAAACTTTTATTGACTTAAGTCTCACACTTTGCCCATCTATGCAGACTGTTTTTAACCAGAATAAAGTATACCTCACTTCCATAAAAGTATGGAGGCCTCAAAAGGTGTCAAGAGTAAGATTTAGAGTGAGCTGAAGACACCTTACTGTTGTATGGATCCTCATAGTTCTGATCAAAATTGTGCACTAAGGGTGACATGTATGTACGGGGCTGTCGGGGCCTCTTCAGCTCGAGAACTGGCGCAGCCCTGTTCGCTCTATTTTTAACCAGAAGCACTCCAACATTAGATGCATTACAGAGCACCTGCGGCACTTTGTAATGCGCCTGAGATCGGCGGCCATGTGGAAGGCATGTCGCACCACAACCGTACGAAGCTACACATTTCTAGCTTTAGTACGGCAAATCCAGGTGCATTACTGCTGGAACAGGTAGAGCACTTTAGAAGTGTTTTACCTGAGCCTGAGTTGTCGCTTTGTAGCTAGAAAGCGCTACATCTATGACCTGCAGTAGAACAGGTTCATAGATTCAGGCGCATTCTACAATACTAAGGTGCGCAAAAAAAATGGCGCCTGGGCGCCAAAATACATACATGTCGCCCTAAGAGCTTCGGATTGTCATGTATACTACATGTAGCACAAATGCACTTTGAATTAATTTATACATTCTGTGTTCGTCTCTTAGTGTCTACAGGAGGCTGCTGCTCCGTTTTTGTGCATTTGCCCAACATTTGTTAAAAGAAAAAAACAGTTGTGAAGCAGAAACTTCTTTTAGTAAATTATTTGCATGATTGTCTTATTTCCATCTTATACTTGAGTTTTTTTCTTCTTACGTCCCAGCACCTTGGTTTACTCTGTTATTGGCCCATAATGAAACCCTCCACCCACCAACATGGGGGACTTTCTATTGGATGCACTTCAATGTATGGAAATATTGTTCTGTTTTATCTTTAATGTTGATAAAACCTTATGAAATAAAAAGAAAAAAAAAAAGATTATACAGTATATGGGATATTGAGAATATGTAAAAAAAAGACCGAGCATCAGATCAGTTAAGCAGGATTTATTATATGTTTAGCACAAATGCTGTTAATTGTGCTCCACAGAATCAGGACATGTTACAGCTTCTCAAGCATGTTGATAACCAGGGTCTCGTATCTCCTCTTGACGTCCCTCTTCTTGAATTTCTCTCTTTTCCTCACTCTCATTATCCTTTTCCTCCTGTCTTTCCCTGTGTTGGGAGATAATGGATATTTTATAGAACTTTATGCTTATTATTTCTACATTGACAATTAATAATATATTTGCAGTTCATTTTATCTATATTCCTTTCGTGCTATGAAATGCATC
The DNA here is from genome assembly GCA_025379985.1 of Phyllomedusa bahiana. Taxonomy (NCBI): domain Eukaryota; kingdom Metazoa; phylum Chordata; class Amphibia; order Anura; family Hylidae; genus Phyllomedusa; species Phyllomedusa bahiana. Next base: position 18,281 of record JAODAL010052687.1, read on the forward strand.
AATCTCTTTAGGCGCCGATCCGATCCTGATGGAGATTATTAGTAGGTGACAAACTCAATAGAGTTATTCAGGATTAAAAAAAAAAGGGTTTTATTTTCAGATGAGAGTGGAAATGTTTCTGAAAAAGAGTCTAACACTGAACAATTGTATGTGCTAGATCCACCAGTCAAATGGAAGCTCTTATCTTTCCATGTTATGGGCACTTTTTTCTTTGTGCTACTGAGGTAAAATGTTCCATATTGTCTTTTACCTACATATCATTGTGTGCGATTATGGCACTATAAACGTATAACATGGGCTACCATCAAATCATATTAATTTGTCTAACACTTGAGTAAAAAGGTTGAAGGCAGTAGACTTTATTCTATATTACTGTCATGTCCACCTCTGCTCGGGCCTCAGAACAGTCTTGTCTCCGGAAGAAAAGGCGGAAGATGCGCTTTTGGCCATGATTTGGGAATTTGCTGCTTTCTCAGTCTGAACACTGCCGTGACAGATTCTGCTGACGATGATTGACTGGTTTCGTGCCACACTCTGTCTGGTACTGCCGATCCGGTGCTGAGCAGCAGGTGAATTGGACTAGGTGTGAATGACAGCTGTCTGCACCTACTAGGCTGTGTTTTGGATGTCAGGGAGCTGGTCCAATCACACTCTGCTGACTTCTCTACTCTTGTGTTTGTCTGTCTCGTCTGTTTTGTGTTGCACTTACTCAGAATAGGGACTGTCGCCCAGTTGTCACCGACCTCTTAGGGTCGGGTTGATAAGAAGCAGGGGCAGCCTTGGGGGCATAGCACTAGGGCGCCTGTCCCTTATATCTGGGTTCCCTAACAAATGCATCATAAAATACGTCAATGTACCAAAACTATTCTTGTGCAGAGTGAACTGCTGACGCAATTCAAACTACAATGAGTTCTTATGCAAAGCTGCCACCAATAGCATGATCGCTCTATTGGAAGCTACCGGTGGTGTAACTCCATCCTTGTCCTTAGAATAATGAAATATGACATTAAAAACAAAAACATTTTATATGACCTCTATTAATTTTTATTGTGATATTTGCTAGTCTGAAAAGCGTCAGTGATTCACTTTGCATAAGAAAGTTTGTGATACATTTGTATGTTTTGTATGAAAAATTATAAAAAAAAGTATACTGCTTTTATCCTATTTACCATAGTGCAGCATGAAGGCCTATATTTTGATTGAGTTTGATAGATGAGAGAAGGATCATTGTTCTTGTTCAATTGCCCCTTGAGCCAGTTCAATTTTCTTTTATAGCAGAGGTCACATCTGTGTGAACAGTGTTATTTAAGTTTATTGTAAAATAACAACTGACAATAAGGCAGTTGTATTAGGTGTGACATTACTGGTCAGTGAGCTGTGCTTTATTCTCTGGCTTATAGACGCTATCATTCTGGTCAGTATTATTACAGTTACAGGATCTGCTGTTAGCAGCTAAGATTGGAGATTACTCAGCAATTTGATTACAAGGCAACACTAGAAGATTAAGGAATGAATGCTGTGCACTATTCTGATGCCCAATTGCTCCCCCCACCCCACCCCCCATCACATGATCTCTACAATCTATAGCAGTCAAATGCAATAAAAATAGCTATGCATAAAAAAATATATAATGTATCCAAGCCCAACTATTACTGTAGAGGAGCTGCCATCATGATGTCACCTGGGATAGCCTGAAAGTCACCCTGGTTTAGAGTTGCAGACCCCTCTAGGTTTTCCCCCTGCAGTGTTGTTCCAAGCCATTAGTTCTACATGTTACTGTAGCCGGAGCCCGCTCACCTCAGTAGAGCCCCAATGCAGTTGGCTGCAGTGACGGGGGCTAGACCAGTGGATATCCCAGCTGCCAGACCACCAATCACAAAATAATGGCATGTCCTAATGATACACCAGTTCTCTGGAACATCCTACCACGTACCATCAGGCACAACCATAACCCTCATAGTTTTAAGATTGCCCTGAAAGTGCATCTTCTTACGCAGCCCTACCAAAATGCCTAATTGCTAACCCCCACCTGCTATCACACACATCTGTCACTCCCTAGACTAGGGCACCCACATGCACTTATCTGTATATAGATGTACGGTCAGGGAGACAGGTTCACCCAGTTTTTATGTAAACCACCTCATATTTATGAAACATGGTTGGACAATTGTAAACTTAGCACTTATCACTCTTCGTCTCACCCATACACCATAATAGATTGTAAGCTCTTGCGAGCAGAGCCCTCACACCTTGTTTCTCATCTGTAAGTAGCTTTTTATTGTGTAATGTCTGTCTTTTTGTCTGTATACCTTCTAAATTGTAAAGTGCTGCGGAATATGTTGGCGGTATATAAATAAAGATTATATTTCATATGGTTCAACTAACATTGTTTCAGTCTATTATATGATACTTATCGTCTTCACAGATGGAAAAGGAAACTAATCCAAGGAACAGGACAAGGAAAAGAGATTTCTTCAAAAAATCCATGTTTGGTCTTTGAATAATATTTATGTTGAGATGTAAAGAAAATGTGAAAATTTAATTTACATATTTATTTTACTTTTAGAATCTATCACTAACATATTCAAGCCCGGACTGGTAATCTTCCTGACCGGGCATATTCCCTGTGAGACGGACATTCAGTGCTCCACCTGTCACTGTGTGTCTCTCTGGGCAGAGCATTGCTGTGTTGTTCTGCCTGATCAAAGAGAACAGTAAAGTCATAGAGATACAGCTGCACAGTCCTCTCTGTATCCCTCGCCGCACTCATCTCTGAGCTGGACCATCAAGGGTCCTTATTGTCATGTGTAATATAATACACTTCATGGAGTACATTGTGCAAGATAGTTAATGTCAGGCATACAATGTGCATTATGATTACATTCTGGAGCAGTGGCTGAGATAGTTTCCTATCTGGTTGACAGCAATAAACCAGATTTTTGCCAAATAAGCTGAAACTCTAAATAAAATATATAAAAATATATAACAAAGGAAAATTCTTTATTCTTTTAAGAAAGCTCAATGGAGATCCCTCAGTAATTAAAGTAACACCCATAGACTATATTGCTGAGAATATACCGAATAGATATGAAGCGCTGTGTAAGATGGAGGTATTCTAGGTGTATTGATTGCAATGTTTACCTCCTTATGGCTTAAATGAAATTACTGAGCTAATTTTGCTGATTTTCTATTAAGGTTCATTACATTTTGAACTTTTGATAGAGAATCGCCCTTCAGATCGCTGGAATTGTATTTGTCCTTTTCTTCATGACGTAACAATTCCCTTTATGTCATTAATACATTGGTTCCATTAGAGTCATATATATATACAGTATATCTCTAGTACCTTCTATTGAAATCCACTTTCCTGTTGCGGCAATCCTGCTCTTAAGAAAATGAATCTATTAGTCTTATCTTTGCAAAAACCCAGTGTCGCTGAATGACTTTGATATGTCACGTTCGTCAAGTGATTGTTAGTGACATGTACTAATTATCATATTTGGAGTTTCCAGCAGCTATTACTGTATGCTATTGTATATTTTCATATTAACATATTATCATTTTCTTCTTCCCTTTTTCTAAATTAGAAGTGGTAGCACAGGAGGGATAGAATTCTTTTCTGAGGGTACAATGTATATTATCATTGATTTCTTGGGTACAGTCTGTATCAGACTTTATTTCTGGGGGTATGGTGTGTAATATAGTTATTTCTGAGGGTATGGTGTGTATTATAGTTTATTTCTGGGGTATGGTGTGTATTATTGTTTATTTCTGGGGGTATGCTGTGTATTATAGTTATTTCTGGGGATATGGTGTGTATTATAGTTATTTCTGTGAGTATGGTGTGTATTATAGTTTATTTCGTGGTATGATGTGTATTATAGGTTATTTCTGGGGGTATGGTGTGTATTATAGTTTATTTCTGGGGGTATGGTGTGTATTATAGTTATTTCTGGGGGTATGGTGTGTATTATAGTTTATTTCTGGGGGTATGGTGTGTATTATAGTTTATTTCTGGGGGTATGGTGTGTATTATAGGTTATTTCTGGGGGTATGGTGTGTATTATAGTTATTTCTGGGGGTATGGTGTGTATTATAGTTTATTTCTGGGGTATGATGTGTATTATAGGTTATTTCTGGGGGTATGGTGTGTATTATAGTTTATTTCTAGGGTATGGTGTATTATAGTTTATTTCTGGGGGTATGGTGTGTATTATAGGTTATTTCTGGGGGTATGGTGTGTATTATAGTTTATTTCTGGGGGTATGGTGTGTATTATAGTTTATTTCTGGGGGTATGGTGTGTATTATAGTTTATTTCTGGGGGTATGGTGCGTATTATAGTTTATTTCTGGGGGTATGGTGTGTATTATAGTTTATTTCTGGGGTATGGTGTGTATTATAGGTTATTTCTGGGGGTATGGTGTGTATTATAGTTTATTTCTGGGGGTATGGTGTGTATTATAGCTTATTTCTGGGGGTATGGTGTGTATTATAGCTTATTACTGGGGGTATGGTGTGTATTATAGTTGTTTCTGGGGGTATGGTGTGTATTATAGGTTATTTCTGGGGGTATGGTGTGTATTATAGTTTATTTCTGGGGGTATGGTGTGTATTATAGGTTATTTCTGGGGGTATGGTGTGTATTATAGTTTATTTCTAGGGTATGGTGTGTATTATAGCTTATTTCTGGGGGTATGGTGTGTATTATAGCTTATTTCTGGGGGTATGGTGTGTACTATAGGTTATTTCTGGGGATATGGTATGTATTATCGTTTATTTATTGGGGTATGATGTGTATTATAGTTTATTTCTGGGGGTATGGTGTGTATTATAGTTTATTTCTGGGGGTATGGTGTGTATTATAGCTTATTTCTGGGGGTATGGTGTGTATTATAGGTTATTTCTGGGGGTATGATGTGTATTATAGTTTATTTCTGAGGGTATGCTGTGTATTATAGTTTATTTCTGGGGGTATGGTGTGTATTATAGGTTATTTCTGGGGATATGGTGTGTTTTATAGTTTATTTCTGGGGGCCTGGTGTGTATTATAGTTTATTTCTGGGGGTATGGTGTGTATTATAGTTTATTTCTGGGGGTATGGTGTGTATTATAGTTTATTTCTGGGGGTATGGTGTGTATTATAGTTTATTTCTGGGGCATGGTGTGTATTATAGTTTATTTCTGGGGGTATGGTGTGTTTTATAGCTTTTAACTGGGGGTATGGTGTGTATTATAGTTGTTTCTGGGGTATTGGTGTTAATAGGTTATTTCTGGGGTATGGTGTGTATTATAGTTTATTACTGGGGGAAATGCTGTGTTTTTATAGGTTATTTCTGGGGTATGGTGTGTATTATAGCTTATTTCTGGGGGTATGATGTGTATTATAGTTTATTTCTGGGGGTATGGTGTGTAATATAGGTTATTTCTGGGGATATGGTATGTATTATCGTTTATTTCTGGGGGTATCGTGTGTATTATAGTTTATTTCTGGGGGTATGGTGTGTATTATAGTTTATTTCTGGGGGTATGGTGTGTATTATAGTTTATTTCTGGGGGTATGGTGTGTATTATAGTTTATTTCTGGTGGTATCGGGTGTATTATAGTTTATTTCTGGGGGTATGGTGTGTATTATAGTTTATTTCTGGGGGTATGGTGTGTATTATAGTTTATTTCTGGGGGTATGGTGTGTATTATAGTTTATTTCTGGGGGTATGGTGTGTATTATAGGTTATTTCTGGGGGTATGGTGTGTATTATAGTTTATTTCTGGGGGTATGGTATGTATTATAGTTTATTTCTGGGGGTATGGTGTGTATTATAGTTATTTCTGGGGGGTATGGTGTGTATTATATTATATTTCTGGGGGTATGGTGTGTATTATAGGTTATTTCTGGGGGTATGGTGTGTATTATAGGTTATTTCTGGGGGTATGGTGTGTATTATAGTTTATTTCTGGGGGTATGGTATGTATTATAGTTTATTTCTGGGGGTATGGTGTGTATTATAGTTTATTTCTGGGGGTATGGTGTGTATTATAGTTTATTTCTGGGGGTATGGTGTTTATTATAGGTTATTTCTGGGAGTTTGGTGTATTTTAAAGTTTATTTCTGGGGGTATGGTGTGTATTATAGTTTATTTCTGGGGATATGGTGTGTTTTATAGGTTATTTCTGGGGAAATGGTGTGTATTAAAAGTTTATTTTGGGGATGGTATGTAATTATAGTTTATTTCGGGGGTTGTGTGAAAATAACGTTTAAATTCCTGGGGGTATGGTGTGTATTATAGTTTATTTCTGGGGGTATGGTGTGTATTATAGTTTATTTCTGGGGGTATGGTGTGTATTATAGGTTATTTCTGGGGAATGGTGTGTATTATAGTTTATTTCTGGGGTATGGTGTGTATTATAGTTTATTTCTGGGGTATGGTGTGTATTATAGTTTATTTCTGGGGGTATGGTGTATATTATAGTTTATTTCTGGGGGTATGGTGTGTATTATAGGTTATTTCTGGGGGTATGGTGTGTATTATAGTTTATTTCTGGGGGTATGGTGTGTATTATAGTTTATTTCTGGGGGTATGGTGTGTATTATAGTTAGAGATGGGCGAATCGATTCTAATGATGTGGAATTCGTTTAGAATTTCAGGAAAACTTCGGTTCTGAACGAAGTCGAAGTTTGGGGGACTTCGGGTGAACGGGAAATGTGCTTTTGATTTATAAAATGGCTGCGAGCACATGGCTCTACATGGGGCAAAGCACTCTGGGAGAAGAAGGGCAAGCCTGCATGACATGTGCAGAGATGAAGCCCCAATCAAGACCGGCGGGGTTCTGTGACGTCACCGCACTATATAAGACCGAGCGCGCCGCTGGGAGCTCATACCGCTCTCACTGTACTGATAGGGAAGGTGCTGCCGCAGCTGATAGCTCTTACTGAAGAATTGATTTTTATAAAAGCGATTTCTGGGGGTGTCTCAGCTTGTCTCAGAGACTGTTTCTCTTAAATGTTCTTATTTCTGATTTTTTTGGTGTATTGGATCTGAAGTTCCAGTGCATAAACATGTTAATGCTATCTGCTCACAGCACATTGAATAAACCAAGGGTCATCTAAGCCTGTTCCTGTTGTATTCATTTAAAGAAACAGCGTTTTTTTTTTAATAAAAAATACCACTTCATTTTTTGGCTGCTCAATTCTTTTGCGCAATTTACATCAGTGGTTTAATTAAGCGTTGTTTTTGTGCTGTGGTGACCGCCAAAAAATAAAAATTTTTCCTGTAGCATAATTCACAAGCGAATGTTAATTACAATTTTTTCCTCTGTTGTGTAGCGTAGAAAACACGCAATTGTAACACGCTACAAAGGGGTATAGTTTCCTGAATGCTAATTCTTTTGCGCAATTTACATTCAGGGGTTAATTAAGCGTTGTTCTGCAGTTGTACTCAGTAAAAGAAACTTTGTTTTTCACTGCCACAAAAGAAATTCTCTTAGCATAATTCATATCCGAAGGTTAATTAAGCCGTTTGTGCTT
>JAODAL010052688.1:0-25804 GCA_025379985.1 Phyllomedusa bahiana
CCCCATCCAACCCTACGGCCCCCCCCACCAATAACACGGCCAAACCACCCACCAATAACACGGCCAAACCACCCACCAATAACACGGCCAAACCACCCAACAATAACACGGCCAAACCACCCACCAATAACACGGCCAAACCACCCACCAATAACACGGCCAAACCACCCACCAATAACACGGCCAAACCACCCACCAATAACACGGCCAAACCACCCACCAATAACACGGCCAAACCACCCACCAATAACACGGCCAAACCACCCACCAATAACACGGCCAAACCACCCACCAAACACACAGCCAAACCACCCACCCAAAAACACGGCAAAACAACCCACCAATAACACGGCCAAACCACCCACCAATAACACGGCCAAACCACCCAACAATAACACGGCCAAACCACCCAACAATAACACGGCCAAACCACCCAACAATAACACAGCCAAACCACCCAACAATAACACACAGCCAAAGCAAGCGACCGCCCACCAATAATAAACAGCTAAACCACCCACCCACCAATAACACACAGCCCCCCACCCACCAATAACACACAGCCAAACCAAGCGACCACCCACCAATAACACACAGCCAAACCAAGCGACCACCCACCAATAACACACGGCCAAACCAAGCGACCACCCACCAATAACAAACGGCCAAACCAAGCGACCACCCACCAATAACACACAGCCAAACCACCCACCAATAACACACAGCCCCCCACCCACCAACACAGCCAAAAAAAGCGACCACCCACCAATAACACACAGCCCCCCCCCCACCAATAACACACAGCCAAACCATGCGACCACCCACCAATAACACAAAGCCAAACCAAGCGACCACCCACCAATAACACACAGCCAAACCACCCACCAACAACACACAGCCCCCCACCCACCAATAACACAGCCAAACCAAGCGACCACCCACCAACAACACACAGCCAAACCAAGCAACCACCCACCAACAACACACAGCCAAACCAAGCGACCACCCACCAACAACACACAGCCAAACCAAGTGACCACCCACCAACAATACCCCAACAACACCAGCCCCCCACCCCCCAAAACACACAGCAACCAAACCCCCCCCACCCCACCACCCAAAAACACAGCCAAACCACCCACCCACCAATAACACAGCCAAACCACCCACCCACCCGCCAATAACACACAGCCAAACAAAGCGACCACCCGCCAATAACACACAGCCAAACCACCCACCAGCCAATAACACACGGCCAAACCACCCACCAGCCAATAACACACGGCCAAACCCCCCACCAGCCAATAACACACCGCCAAACCACCCACCCGCCAATAACACACCGCCAAACCACCCACCCGCCAATAACACACGGCCAAACCACCCACCCACCCGCCAATAACACACGGCCAAACCACCCACCCACCAATAACACACGGCCAAACCACCCACCCACCCGCCAATAACACACGGCCCAAGAAAACCAGCAACCACCCACCCGCCAAAAACACACGCCCAACCCACCCACCCACCCGCAAAACACACCCAAACACCCACCCACCCGCCAATAAACAACGGCAAACCACCCACCCACCCGCCAATAACACACGGCCAAACCCCCCCCCCCCCAAAAACACACGGCCAAACCCCCACCCACCCGCCAATAAAAACACGGCCAAACCACCCACCCGCCAATAACACAGGGCAAAACCACCCACCACCCCCCCAATTAACACACGGCCAAACCACACCCACCCCCCAATAACACACGGCCAAACCACCCCCACCCAATAAACGCAACCCCAATAACACACGGCCAAACACCCCCCCAAAAACCCCCCCCAATAACACACGGCCAACCAACCACCCCCCCAAATAACACAGGGCCCAAAAACCCCCCCACCCCAATAAACACACGGCCAAACCACCCACCCACCCCCCAAGAACACACCGCCAAACCACCCACCCACCCGCCAATAACACACGGCCAAACCACCCACCCACCCGCCAATAACACACGGCCAAACCACCCACCCGCCAATAACACACGGCCAAACCACCCACCCACCCACCAATAACACAGCCAAACCACCCAACAATAACACATGGCCAAACCACCTACCCACCCGCCAATAACACACGGCCCAAAACCCCCCACCCACCCCCAATAACACACGGCCAAAACCACCCACCACCCGCCCAATAACACACGGCCAAACCACCCACCCCCCAAGCACACACGGCCAAACCACCCCCCCCCAATAAACAGGCCAAACCACCCCCACCCACCAATAACACAGCCAAACCACCCACCCCCCAATAACACACGGCCAAACCACCACCCCGCCAAAACACGCCAACCACCCACCCACCCGCCAATAACACGGCCAAACCACCCACCCATCCGCCAATAAAAACACGGGCCAAACCACCACCCACCCGCCACTAACACAGCCAAACCACCCACCCGCCCGCCAATAACACACGGCCAAACCACCCACCCGCCAATAACACACGGGCAAACCACCCACCCGCCAATAACACACGGCCAAACCACCCACCCGCCAATAACACACGGCCAAACCACCCACCCCCCCAAAACACACAGCCAAACCACCCACCCCCCAATAACACACGGCCAAACCACCCACCCGCCATACACGACGGCCAAACCACCCACCCCCATAACGCACGGCCCAAAACCCCCCACCCGCCAAAACCACGGCCAAACCACCCACCCGCCAAAAACACACGGCCAAACCCCCAAAAAACACGCCAACCACCCACCCGCCAATAACACAACCAACCACCACCCCAAAAACACAACCAAACCACCCACCCCCAATAAAAACACGGCCAACCCCCCACCCACGAAGGAGGGAAAACTGTAGTTTGGCGTATGAGGATAGCCGAGATACTTACTAGCCAAATAGGAAGCAAAAAAAAACCCCTCATATAGAGCCCACGACATCGAATAAGAGTCTCACTCACCAAATAGTCATCTGGCCGAATCCCAAAAAGTTCTCGAAAATAACGAAAAGCTACCGGGGCGTACGTCTTAAATCGGAAGTCTGGGTAATGATGGGCGGGGGTGAGGTTGCTGCCTTCACTGCAAACAGAGCAGAAGGTGTGAGGATAAAGGGTTATTCCAACAAAAGGATTCAACAGATAAGTCTGATAGGTGTTTCCACCTCAGGAATGGGTGCCCGGGCCACTCTCCTGCCTTCTACTCCCCTGCCCGGGCCACTCTCCCTCCTCCTCCCTGCCCGGGCCACTCTCCTCCTTCCAAATCCCCTCCCGGGGCCACTCTCCTCCTCCTCCTCCCCCCCTGGCCACTCTCCTCCTCCTCCTCCCCTGGCCACTATTCTCCTCCTCCTCCTTCTGCCCGGCCCGGGCCACTCTCCTCCTACCCTTCTTTCCCGCCCGGGCCACTCCTCCTCCTCCTTTTCCGCCCCCGGGCCCCTCTCCTCCCCCTCCTCCCCCCCGCGCCACTCCCCCTCCTCCTCCTCCCCGGCCCGGGCCACTCTCCTCCTCCTCCTCCGCCCGGGCCCGGGCCAATCTCCTCCTCCTCCTCCCCTGCCCGGGCCACTCTCCTCCTCCTCCCCTGCCCGGGCCACTCTCCTCCTTCTCCTCCCCTGCCCGGGGCCCCTTCCCCTCCTTTCTCCCGGGCCCCGGGCCACTCTTTCCTTCTTTCCCGGGCCCCGGGGCCACTCCCCTCCTCCCCTTCCCCGCCGGGGGCCCTCCCCCTCTCCTTCTGCCGGGCCCGGCCAAATCTCCCCCTTCTCCTCCTCCCCGCCCGGGCCCGGGCCCCTCCCCCTCCCCTTTCCCCGGGCCCCCGGGCCCCTTCCCCCCCCTCCCTTTTCCCGGCCCCCACTTCCTTCTTCGGGCCCGGCCCCGGGGACCCCTCCTCCTTTCTGCCCCGGGCCCGGGCCCCTTCCCTCCTCCCCCTTTCTGCCGGGCCCGGCCACCTCCCCCCCCTCCTTCTGCCCGGCCCGGGCCACTCTCCTCCCCCCCTCTCCCCCGGGCCCGGGCCCCTCTCCTCCTCCTTCTGCCCGGCCCGGGCCCCTCGCCTCCCCCCCTTTCCCCGCCCGCCCCGGGGCCCCCTCTTCCTCCTCCCCCCTGCCCCCCGGGGACCCCCTTTCCCCCCCTCCCTTTTTGCCCGGGGCCCGGGGCCCCTTCCTCCTCCTCCTGCCGCCCGGCCCGGGCCACTCCCCTCCTCCGCCTTCGGCCCGGCCCACTCTCCTCCTCCTCCTTCTGCCCGGCCCGGGCCACTCTCCTCCTCCTCCTTCTGCCCGGCCCGGGCCACTCTCCTCCTCCTCCTTCTGCCCGGCCCGGGCCACTCTCCTCCTCCTCCTTCTGCCCGGCCCGGGCCACTCTCCTCCTCCTCCTTCTGCCCGGCCCGGGCCACTCTCCTCCTCCTACTCCCCTGCCCGGGCCACTCTCCTCCTCCTCCTTCTGCCCGGGCCCCCGGGGCCCTCTCCCCTCCCTCCCCCCTTTTTTTCCGGCCCCGGGCACTCCCCTCCTCCTTCTGCCCGGCCCGGGCCACTCTCCTCCTCCTCCTTCTGCCCGGCCCGGGGCCCCTCTCCCCCCCCCCTTTCCCCCCCCGGGGGACTCTCCTCCTCCCCTTCCTGCCCGGGGGCCCGGGGCCCCTCTTCCTCCTCCTTTCCCCGCCCCCCCGGGCCACTCTCCTCCTCCTCCTCCTTCTGCCCGGCCCGGGCCACCCCCCCCTCCTCCCCTCCTTCCGCCCGGGCCACTCCCTCCTCCCCCCTGCCCCCCCGGGCCCCTCTCCCCTCCTCCTCCCCTGCCCGGGCCCCTCTCCTCCTCCTCCTTTTTCCCCCGCGCCCCCGGGGCCCCTCCCCCTCCCCTCCCCCCCCCCCGGGCCCCTCTCCCCCTCCTCTCCCCCCTCCCGGGCCCCGGGGCCCTCTCCTCCCCCCCCTTCTCCCGGCCCCGGGGCCCCTCTCCCCCTCCTCCTCCCCCCGCCCGGGCCACTCTCCCCCTCCTCCTCCCCGCCCGGGGGACTCCCCTGCCCTCCCCCTTCTGCCCCCGGGCCCGGGGCCCCTTCCCCCTTTCCCCTTTTCCCCGGCCCCCACTCTCCCTCCTCCCCTGCCCGGGCCCCCTCTTCCCCCCCTTCCCTCCCGGCCCCCCGGGCCACTCTCCTCCTTCCCCTCCCGCCCGGGGCCCCCTTCCTTTTTCCTTCCCCCCGGGGGCCCGGGGCCCCTCTCCTCCCCTTTTTCCCCGCCCGGGCCCTCCCCCTTTCCTCTTTCCCCGCCCCGGGCCACTCTCCTTCCTTTTCCCCCTGCCCGGGGCCCCCTCTCCTCCCCTCTCCCGCCCGGGCCCCCTTCCTCCCTCTCCCCCCCGGGCCCCCTTCCTCCCTTTTCTCCCGCCCGGGGGACTCTCCTCCTCCCTTTTCCCCGGGCCCGGGACCTCCTCCTCTTTCTCCCCCCGGGCCCTCCCTCCTCCCTTCTCCGGCCCCGGGCACTCTCCTCCCCCCTTCTCCCCCCCCGGGGGCCACTCTCCTTCCCCCTTTTTCCCGGGCCCCGGGCCACTCTCCTTCCCCCCCCTTTCCCGGGCCCCCCGGGACCTTCCTCCTCCTCCCGCCCCCCGGGGGACTCCCTTCCTTCCCCTTTCCCCCCGGGCCCGGGCCACTCCTCCCCTCCTTCTGCCCGGCCCCCGGGGACCTTCCCCCCCTTTGCCCGGGCCCGGGCCACTTCCCCTCCCTTTTCCCCCCCCCCCTTTGGGGCCCTTTCCCTTCCCCCCTCCTCCTGCCCGGCCCGGGCCACTCTCCCCTCCCTCCCCCCCCTCCCTCCCCTTCTCCCCTCCCGGGCCCCTTCCCCCCCCCCTTCCCCCGGCCCGGGCCCTCTCCTCCTCCCCCCTTCTGGGCCCCCCGGCCCACTCTCCCCTCCCTCCCCTGGGGAGGGGCCACTCTCCTCCTCCTTTCTGGGGGGCCCGGGATTCCTTTTTACGCCCGGGGGGGGGCCCTTTTCCTTTTTTTCCCGGCCCGGGCATCTCCTTCCTTCTGCCCGGGGGCCACTCCCTTCCTCCTTCGGGGCCCGGGGACTCTCCTCCTCCTATTTGCCCGGGGCCCCCTCCCCTTTTTTTCTGCCCGGCCCGGGGGATTTCCCCTCCTCCCTCCCCTGGGGGAAATTTTTTCTGCAGAAACAAGAAGCGACCATAAGAATAGTCCATGGAGTACATACTGATGGCATCCAGTCAAAGATGGGCAGTTATATCACATTAGTACCATCACCGCTGGACACTGACTCCAAAAACCAACCTAAGAAGAATGATTGAGAAGAGCCCCACCGGGCGCTCCTTGATGGGGTAAACCCTTTGGTATAAAGAGCATAGTGCAGACAGTAAATCTGCTCACCATGGTCGATGTGTGGCGACTCAATGTCCGGATGCACAGGACTCTGCCAAAGATCACACTAACAAAGCTAAAAACCGGTCTGACCGACACCAACAATGGACGATAGTTGGGTGGAGGATATCATCCTAATTAGATCTAATACAAAAACATCACATGCCCGATTAATGAAAATATAAAATTATTGGTATGGAGAAGGCAGAGGCGGTAGGTGTCAGAAAGGAGTGATCGACAGGTAATGGTTAAGTGGTTTAGATGTGTAGGGTAACATAATGGAGGAGCCACGCGGGGAAATGGAAACGGCCGCGGTAAGGGCACCTACTAGAGGAGCACCTGGACCATTGAAATTCCTTACTCTTGCTTCACCTCCTTCTTCTCCCCGTTACCATTTCCACCGTTGTCCATCTTTACTTCTCCGCCTTCTTTCTCCCCCTGTACCAGTGTCCCCTGCCTCTGTTGTCTGTGCTACCCCGGTCTTCTCACCCCCTTGATCCAGTTACCCCTTCCTCTTTAATTGATACTCTCCCTTACTGTCTCCCCTTTACTGCACTCTCCTTGCTTCTAGTTCCTGATGATTACGGTTTGACCTTGTGCGTGCCGTGATGTACCTTATACGTGGGATACAGGCTGACATGAGTGTCCTTATACGTGTACAGGATGACATGGTTTGACTGACTTTGACGTGGTCCGTAGGTAGCCGGTAGTGAGGGGGGGATTGTAAAGATGTCCTTATTGACAGGAAGAGAGGGGGGATGGAGTACGTGGACAGTATGACAGGTGGTGGATGGTGACGAGACATGGTGCGGACCTGGAATGTGAGGGTGTGCTGGTAAATGGTCAGAGGACAGGTAGTGGAGGTTGGCAGTAAAGTGGACATGAGGGACATGTTAGTTAAGGAGGGCATGGTATAGTGTCAGGGAGGACCGGTATAGAGGGGGTGAAGGTATATGTGTCAGGAGGACAGTGTGGGACGGTGACGGTCAGAGGACAGGGGGACGGTGACGGTCAGGAGGAACATGTGGTGACGGGTCGGTCGAGGAGGACAGGTGTTGTGGACGTGAGTCCGGTTCAGGAGGACAGGGTGGACGGTGTTCGGTCAGGATGTGACCAGGTGGTTACGGTGCGGGACAGGCGGGGGACAGGTGGGACGGTCGTCTGGTCAGGAGTACAGTTGTGGGACTGTAGTCGGTGTCCAGGAGACATGTGGGACGGTACGGGTTTCAGGGAGGACAGGTGTGGGACGTGTCGGGTCGAGTAGGAGCCAGGTGGGAAGCGGTGTCGGATGACAAGAGGACAGTTGGGCCGGTGTCGGTCAGGAGACAGGTTGTGTGGATAGGATAGGGTCCAGGATGGACAGGTGGCGAGGTGGGATGGTGTCGGGTCAGGAGGACAGGTGAGTAGAGGAGTGAATTGTTAAAGATGGTCAGGAGGACAGAATATAGATGTAGTAAGGTGTCGGGCAGGGAGGGACATGTAGTATGAGGTGGGACGGGTGAGTTCGGGTCTGAAGAAAGTAAGATGAGTGTGGGACGGTGTCGTGTGTCCATGATGACCAGTTAGTGAGATAGGGACGGATGTCCTGGTCAGGGAGGACACGTAGTGAGGTGGGCGTTGACGGGTCAGGAGGACATGTAGTTGAGGATGGACTGTGTCCAGGGGGGGTCAGGTGAGACAGGTGGGACGGTAGTCCGGGTCTCGTAACACTAGTGAGTGTTGTGACTGTTCGGGTCAGGAGGACATGTAGTGAGGTGGGACGGTGCAGAGCCACCCGCCCTCGGGGTCAGGAGTGACAGGAAGTGAGGTGGGACGGTGTCGTGTCAGGAGGACAGGTAGTGAGGGGGCAGGGAGTCGGGACAGGAGGACAGGTTAGTGAGAGTGGGACGGTGTCCCCGGGTCCGAGGACAGGTAAGAGCGGTGTGTATGGTTTCGGGTTCAGGAGGACAGGGGGTTGGGAGAGGTGGTCGGGACAAGAGGACAGGAGAAGTGAGGTGGGGTTGGTGTCCGGTACACTGAGAACAGATAGATGATGTGTTGAGGTTAGTCGTGTATCAGAGACCAGGTAGGTGAGGGTGGGAAGTCTGTCGGGTCAGGAGGACAGGTAGTGAGGTGGGATGTTGTCAGGGACAGTAGGTACAGGTAGTGAGTGGGACGAGTGTTGGTTCAGGGAGTGACAGGTAGTGATGAGGGAAGGGTGACGGGTCAGAGGACAAAGAGAGTGGGATGAGTGTCGGGTCAGGAGGACTAAGGGTATGAGGAGGGATGGTGTCTCGGGATCGGAGGACAGGTAGGTGAGTGTGGTAGATGGTGTCTGGTCGGGAGGACAGGTAGTGAGGGTGGGACGGTGTCCGGGTCAGGAGACAGTAGTGAGGTGGGACGGTGTCGGGTCAGGAGGACAGGTAGTGAGGTGGGACGGTGTCGGGTCAGGAGGACAGGGAGTGAGGTGGGACGGTGTCGGTCAGTGAGGGACATGTAAGTGGGGAAGGTGTTCGGTCAGGAGGAATACAAGGTAGTGAGGTGGGACGGTGTCGGGTCAGGAGGACAGGTAGTGAGGTGGGACGGTGTCGGGTCAGGAGGACAGGTAGTGAGGTGGGATGGTGTCAGTTCAGGAGGACAGGTAGGGTGGTGGGACGGTGTCGTGTTCAGGTAGGACAGGGGGGACGGTGTCGGGTCAGGAGGCAGGGGCGTTGCTAGGGGTACGCCAAAACATCGGGGCTCGGGCCTTTGTGTTAATTTTTGCACATTAGGAATGGGGTTCACGGGCGGCAATTTTTCACGCCTCCAAGAACTGCGGCTCATCGGGTGGGACTGGTCCTTCATCTCCTCACCAGACGTACTAATGCCATCGGATTGTAACGGCCGTAAGAAGACCGACATGGGTAGATCCATAGCTTTCATAGAGAGCGTATTAAAGGGCAAATACACGACAAAACGCACCCCCTGCAATTATGCCCAGTGAACGTACCCTTTGTCTGCTGGCAGCAGCTAAAAACGTACTCAACCCTGACAAATGAGCGGGAATAAGAAAAATTATATACAGGATACAATTCATCATCAGGTCTGAGTTTACATGTGTAAAGGACAGACAGGCAGATTATGTTTAGTGACGCAAATGGGGCAATAATAAATACACATATATACATAAAAACACATGGTCACATAAACATTGCACACAACAAAAACACACACATAAATAAATAAAAACACAGATAACAAAAATATATATATAGTAAACGACACATAACTGCCTACACAAATAAAAATATAGTAAATTAGTAAGCAACACAAACATGCATACTACATATATATAAATATATATATAACAATACAAATACAAAAAACATAAATATATATACACACATGCAAACACAAAAAATCTATATACAACGACAATTCACACCAATTATACACACACACAAGAAAACAATAATACGCCATAGCCATCAAACAAGAAAAACACACACTAAAATCCACACATCTACACATACAAGCGATACATAAAAACACATGAAACACAAAGCAAGTAAACACCACATGCAAACACACAACATAAAACAAGCACACATTCAAACCCAAACACACATATATACACACACATGCAAATATACATTAAGTTAACTCACACATAATTATGCAAATGATTGGTGATATTCCCCTTATTATCCTATCAATCACAGGACACTACAGTGATGGCTAACTCATCTCACTGAGGACCCCCAGGGGCACCAGAGGTTGATGATGAGCTAGGTCTGGCTGTAGTGATAGGCCTCCCAAGGCTGATTAGGTTTTATTGCCAGGTACCCGTGAGAGCACAGCAGGGGGCGGAGCTCCTCACCAACTTCTTCCCTACTGCCGCCCTCATGCTCAGCGCGGCTACAGCACAGGGAAGTCCTTGACAGACAGGAGCCACAGTGAGTTGACAGGCGCCCCCTCCTCCCTGCTAAAACACTGGCAGCTGGTGCAGTGCGCTCCTTCGGCCTGCCCCCAGCCCGCACTGAATAATGAGGCTCAGAGCTTGGAGTAAGAGGATTCACAAAACAGCACAGGAGATCGTGCGGAGCTGGCAGGCACATAGCAGCTGCCGTACAACCCGACGTGCTGAGACCTCGGTGGGCACAGGGCAGGGATTAGTTCGAGGGCATTGTGCCCCGAATAAACTAGCCTAGCGACGCCCCTGTCAGGAGGACAGGTAGTGAGGTGGGATGGTGTCGGGTCAGGAGGACAGGTAGTGAGGTGGGACGGTGTCGGGTCAGGAGGACAGGTAGTGAGGTGGGACGGTGTCGGGTCAGGAGGACAGGTAGTGAGTGTGGATTGGGTGACTGGGTGCATGAGGACAGTTAGTTGAGGTTGGTGATGGGTGTCGGGTCAGGAGGACAGGTAGTGAGGGTGGGACCGTGTCGGGAAATGGAGGTACCAGGTAGTGAGGTAGGGACAGGTATCGGGTCAGGTGAGGACAGGAAGTGAGTTAGGGAGGTTTAGGGTCCAGAAGTCCAGGGAAGGTGAGAGTGGGGACGGTGTCGGGACAGGAGGACAGAGGTAGTAGAGGGTGGGATAGGTAATAGGGGACATTAGGACAGGTAGTGAGGAGGGATGGTATAGGGTCAGTAAATACAGGAAAGTGAGGTGGGGATCTTGATTCGGGGAAATGGAGGACAGAGTAGAGAGGAAGAGTAGGTGTCGTTTGGTACAGTAGTGACAGGTAGTTAATTTTTGTGATGGTGATCCGAACAAGGAGTACAGGTAATGAGGTGTGTATGGGTGGCAGGTCACGGAAGGAAAGAATGAGTGAGGTGGGCTTGGTGTCAGGTCAGTGAGGACAGGTAGGTGAGAGTGGGGAAGGTGTCGGATCAGGAAGGGATAGATAGAGAGGTGGGGATGGTGTCAGGTCATTAGACAGGTAGGAGGCGGTAGGGATGGTTCGGGTCAGGGAAAAAAAGGAAACAGGTAGTGAGGTGGAAGATGTTCGGTGGTCATGGAGGACAGGTAGTGAGGTTGTGATGGTGTACAGGTGATCAGTAGGCAGGAAGGGAAATTGGAATGTGTGTGGGTCCAGGATGGGACAGGGTAGTGAGAGTGGGACGGAGTGGTCCGGGTAAGGAGGACATTAGGTGAGGTGGGACGGTAAAGTGGTCAGAAGGACAGGTAGATTGATTGTTGGACGGTAATAGGGTCAGGTAGACAGGAAAGTTGATTGTGGGACAGGTGACGGTCATGATGACAGGTAGTGAGTGGGAATTGTGTCCGGGTCAGTGATGACAGGTAGTGAGGAGGGACGTGTGCGGGTAAGGAGGACAAGGAAGTGAGTAGTGCGGGACGGAATATGGAGGTTCATAAGGACAGTGTAGAGATGTTGGACGGTATAGTTCAGGAGGGACAGGTAGTGGGTTGATGGGTGTCGGGTCAGGAGGGACAGTTAAGATGAGGTGGGATGGTGTCGATGCAGGAGGGACAGGTAGTGAGGTGGTATTGTGGGGTTAGGGTCAGGAGACAGATAGTGAGTGACGGATGGTGTCGGGTCAGAAGAACATGATAGTGTGAGGTGGGACTGTGTTCGGGTCAGATGACAGATTATTGAGGTGGGAGTGGTGTCGGGTCGGAGTACATGTAGTGAGGTAGGTGCTGATGAATAGGGACCAGGAGGACAGGTAGTGAGGTGGGACGGTATAGGGTCAGTAGGACAGGTAGTGAGGTGGGACGGTATAGGGTCAGGAGGACAGGTAGTGAGGTGGGATGTTGTCGGGTCATGTGAGGACGAGGTATTATTATGGTGGGTAAGGTAGTCAGGTCATTAGGGACATAGTGATGGTGGGTATGGGTATAGGGGTCAGGAGGACAGT
Organism: Phyllomedusa bahiana; assembly: GCA_025379985.1. Classification (NCBI taxonomy): domain Eukaryota; kingdom Metazoa; phylum Chordata; class Amphibia; order Anura; family Hylidae; genus Phyllomedusa; species Phyllomedusa bahiana. The sequence goes on from JAODAL010052688.1 coordinate 12,202, forward strand.
ATAGAGGTTGTGCCGGTATAAGGGTCAGATGACGGGTAGAGAGGTGGGATGTTGACGGTTTCAGGAGGACAGGTAGTGAGGTGGGATGGTATAGGGTCAGGAGGACAGGTAGTGAGGTGGGACGTGTAAACTAAGGTGGCGTAGAACAGTAAGTGAGGTGGGATGGTGCGGTCCAGGATACAGGTATGAGGGATGAGAATGTGTCGGTCATGAGACAGGTAGTGGAGGCTAGGGACGGTAGTCTGGGTCAGGAAAACAGGTATTGAGGTGGGACGGTGTCGAAGTCCAGTAGGACATGTAAGAGAGAGGGGATGGTATAGGGGTCAGGAAGGACAGTAGTGAGGTGTGAGAATGGGAGTGTGGGTCAGTAGGGACATATAGTGAGGTGTGAATAGGTTGTCGGGTCATGAGAACAAGTAGTTGGAGAGTTGGACTGTGGTCGGTTCAGGAGGAGCAGTAGGTGAGGTGGGACGGTGTCGGGTCAGGAGGACAGGTAGTGAGGTGGGACGGTGTCGGGTCAGGAGGACAGGTAGTGAGGTGGGACGGTGTCGGGTCAGGAGGACAGGTAGTGAGGTGGGACGGTGTCGGGTCAGGAGGACAGGTAGTGAGGTGGGACGGTGTCGGGTCAGGAGGACAGGTAGTGAGGTGGGATGGTGTCGGGTCAGGAGGACAGGTAGTGAGGTGGGACGGTGTCGGGTCAGGAGGACAGGTGGGACGGTGTCGGGTCAGGAGGACAGGTAGTGAGGTGGGATGGTGTCGGGTCAGGAGGACAGGTAGTGAGGTGGGATTGTTAGTCGTGGGTCAGGAGGACAGGTAGTGAAGGTGTGGGACGTGTCTGGTCAGAGTGACAGGTATGAGGTGGGACGTGTGTTCGGGTTCAAGAGGGACAGGTAAGATGAAGGTGTGGGACGGTGTCGGGTCAAGGAACAGTTAGTGAGGGTTGACGGTTCTGGTCCAGGAGGACAGAAGTGAGGGTGGGACCGGGGTGTCGGGTCAGGTGGACAGGTAGTGAGGTGGTGAAGAGGAGTCGGTATCCAGGAGACAGGTAGTCGAGGTGGTGACGGGTGTCGGGGTTCAGGAGGACAGGAAGTGATGTGTGTGGACGGTAGTCGGGTCAGGAGGACAGGTAGGAGGGGATGGGGGTAGGGGGGAAGGGAGTGGGGTGGAAAAGGGGGGTAGGGGACGGGTATGAGGTGGGATGGTATGGGTTTGGGGAGGACAGAAGTGGGGGGAGGTTTGGGTCGGGAGAACGTGTAGTGGGAGGGCGGTCAGGAGAACAGGTAAGGGTGGAGGGGTATGGGGTTAGGAGGACAGTAGGGGGTGGGATTTTTGGTAGGAGCATAGTGGGGTAGGTTTGTATAGGTTAGGAACGGGTATGGGGTTGGGAGGAAAATGGGGTTTAGGAGGACGGTTGAGGTGGATGGTATGGGGGTTTGGGGGGGGGACAGGTGTGAGGTGGGGGAAAGGGGTTTAGGAGGACAGGTAGTGGGTGGGATGGAAGGGTTTAGGAACAGGTGGGAGGTGGGAAAGGTATAGGTTAAAAGGGGACAGTCTGCGGATTACAGCCTGGAAGAAGGTCTGCGGAAATCAGATTCGGGGGAAGTTATAATCTGGGGTTATATAAGGGTAAAGACTTTTTGGGGAAATGGTGACCAGGTTTTAAGCCTTCCCAGGGCCACATGACCCAAACCTTCACACCCCCAAAACTGCAATCAATGACTAGAGTGAGAGGAAACAGGGGTGACCAGGGCGGGGGCCCCGCTAATCATCTCCTACTGACCCCGGTTCGAACAACCCACCTCAAAATACATCACCCCTAAAAAGAGCTACAAGAGCGCCACACGCTGGGAAAACAGGGCACACGGCCATAATCCAGATTAACCCGGGCAATCTTTTACAAAACTCCAGTGATTTTTAGAGGGGTTGACCATGTGCTATAAAACTTTAAAAAAAAAATTTCAGTTCTAAAACCATGACCAAAAAACCCCATAAAACTTCTGGGGCCAAAACCCGGGCCTCCCAGGGGGGGGGGGGGGCCCCCCATACGGGGGGGCCCAAAGGGGGAACAAGAGTGCGGCCCCAACAGCGGGGCTCAGTGGGGGGCCCCCCCCCCACATGGAGTGACAATAAGGGGGCACATAAACGAGTGCGGCCAATCAGCACTGCAGTTTGGCGCCCCCAATGGGAGGACAAAAGGCACAAAAACAAACCATGGGGCCCTTCACAGCGGGGAAAAGGTGGGGGGGTGGGGGCCCCCACAAATGGGAGTGAAAAAATTTTTGGCAAAAGGGACGAGTGGGGGCGGGCCAAACGGGGGGGGGGGGGGGGGGCAGCTGCAGTGGGGGGCGCCCCCCCAGGGGAAAAAAGGGGGCCAAATACGGAAAGGGGGACGGGGGGTGGGGGGGGGGGGGCCAATCAGTCTGCAGTGGTGGCGCCCCCACATGGGAGTGACAAGAAGTGGCACATGACGAGTGCGGCCAATCAGCAGCTGCAGTGGTGGCGCCCCCACATGGGAGTGACAATAAGTGGCACATGACGAGTGCGGCCAATCAGCAGCTGCAGTGGTGGCGCCCCCACATGGGAGTGACAAGAATTTGGCACTTTGACGATTTGGGGGGGGGGGGGGGCCCAAATCAGCAGCTGAAAGGGGGTGGCCCCCCCCACATGGGAGTGACAATAAGTGGCACAAGACGACCATGGCCAATCAGCAGCTGCAGTGGTGGCGCCCCCACATGGGAGTGACAAGAAGTGGGGCACATGCAAAGGGGCGGCCAATCACAGCTGCATTTGGTGGCCCCCCACAGGGGAGTGACAATAAGTGGAACATGACGAGTGCGGCCAATCAGCAGCTGCAGTGGTGGCGCCCCCACTTTGGGAGGGGACAAGAAGTGGCACTTTGGACGATTGGGGGGCCAATTTCCCAGCTGCAGTGGTGGCGCCCCCACATGGGAGTGACAAGAAGTGGCACATGACGAGTGCGGCCAATCAGCAGCTGCAGTGGTGGCGCCCCCACATGGGAGTGACAATAAGTGGCACAAGACGACCATGGCCAATCACCCAGCTGCATTTGGTGGCGCCCCCCACATGGGATGAAAAAAGAAGGGGGGCCCCAAAAATGAGTGCGGCCAAACCCCGCAGCTCGGGGTGGCGCCCCCACAGGGGAAATTTGACAAGAATTGGCACAAGACGACCTTTGGCCAATCAGAAACCCTCCCAGGGGTTGGCGCCCCCCAGGGGGTTGACAAAAATTTGCATAAAACGGGTGCCCAAAATTAAAGCAGCTCAGTGGTGGCCCCCCCCACAGGGGAAAGTGACAAGAAGTGCACATAAAACGATTGGGGCCAATAAACCCGGGAAAGTGGTGGTGCCCCCACATGGGAGTGACAAAAGGGCAAAGGGACGAGTGGGGCCCAATCACAGCTGCAGTGGTGGGGGGCCCCCACAGGGGAGTGACAAAAAAGGGGCCCACATGAAAAACCAAAGGCCAAACAGCAGCTGCGGGGGGGTGGCGCCCCAACATGGGAGTGACAAGAAGTGGCACATGACGAGTGCGGCCCCAATCATCCGCGGGCAGGTGGGGGGCGCCCCCACAGGGGAGTGCAAAAAGGGTGGCAAAATTGACGGGGTGCGGCCAACCCGCACTGCAGGGGGTGGCGCCCCCCAAACATGGGAGGGGACAATAAGTGGCAAAATGACGATCCCGGCCAATCAGCAGCTGCGGGGTGGCCCCCCCCACATGGGGGTGAAAATTAAGGGGCATTTTCAAATTGCGGCCAATCACAGCGCAGTGGGGGGGCGCCCCCCCACATGGGAGTGAAAAAAGTGGCACTGACAAAAGGCGGGCCCCAAATCCAGAAAATGCGCGGTGGAGGTGCCCCCCTTGGGAGGGGGGAACAAAAATTGGCCCCAAACTTAAAGTGGGGGCAATCGGGCCCCCAAAAAGGGGGCCCCGGCCCCCACCCCAGGGGGGGGGGGGAGGGGGGGAAAAAAAAAGGGCCCCACAGCCCCCGGGGTCGGCCAACCCAACCCAACCTCCCATTGGGGGGGGGGGCCCGAAAACTTTGGGAAGTAAAAAAAAAAGTGGCAAACATCCCCAAAAAAGGGGCCCAATCAGGCACGGGCTGGTTTGGGGGGGGAAAAGGGGGGCCCCACAGGGAGGACAAAAAAGTTTCCCTTTGGAAGGGGAGTGGGGCCCAAAATTTCGGGGGGGCACGGGAAAAGGGGGGGGGTGGGGGGGCCCCCATACAGAGGTTGAAAAAAAATTTTTCCACAAAGACAAAACCAAATTGGCCAATTCACAGCACCCCAAATTGGGGAGGCCCCCTTCCCCATTAAAAGGTTTTTTACAATAAGGGGCAAAATTTGGGCCCAAACGCGGCCAATCAGCAGCTGCAGTGGTGGCGCCCCCAACGGGAGGGGAAAATTAAAGGGGAACTGACAAAGTCCCGGCCAATCAGCAGCTGCAGGGGTTGGCGCCCCCCAGGGGAGTGACAAAAGGGGAAACCCATAAAACAGGGGCGGCCAATCAGAAGCTGCAGGGGTGGGCTCCATAGGGGGAGTAAACAAAAAGACGCAGGGCTGGGAGCGGAGGAAGGGGAGTAGAAGGTTTTGTCGAGTTTCCTGGAGCCCCGAAGTTTCCTTGAATGATTTTTTTTAAAGCAAAAACCCCAAAATCGGGAATTTTCACCCTCCTCATAGAAAAGAAAGGCCCTTACCTCAGGGACGGCCGTTTTCCCGAGGACTCTAGAAGAAAACAAATGCACAAGTTAGAGCGACGCCGATATGAGCGCTGCGCCAGAAAATCACATACAACCCAGGGAACACCCAGGCAGGGAGTCACAGGGGAGACCCCAAATTATTTGGCTTTTGCTTGAAATTTCTGGATAAATATAAATTTTTTTTGAATTTTCTTTAAATGCCCTAAATGATCCCTCTCGCCCCTTTTACACGTCCAACTGCTCAATGTTTCAGGACGGAAGTGGCCACTGAGCAGGGGTCATGGGCAGAGAATACGGGGAAGACGTAGACAACCCCCGCTGATCTAAATGGTGCAAAACTGAAAAAACGGAAACCCCCTCTTTCACACCCGGGCTCCGCGGGGGGCAGGGGGGGAAACAAGGAAAGGCGCTCATCAGTCTGTGATGACCCAAAAGGGAAACCGCCCCCCCCTTTCGTTGCCTTTCTGTGACTCTTCCAGCCCTCTCTGTATCGATAAAAACCTGCTAATGACTCCTGCCCTCGATAAACTCAGTGGCCCATTCCTCTGAGAGCACCTGCTTAAAGGGCCGGGCAAAAAGCGGGGAAACAGTTTGGACAAGAGCATCAAATACGGGGGAGAGAGGGAGAAATTTACCCCCCTAAGGGGGGAGAGAGGGGGCCATTTTACCCCCCGCCTCAAACGGGAAGAGAAAAAGGGGACATTTAAACCCCGCCCCCTACAGGGGAAACCGGTGCTTTAAACTGCCTTCCCAGGGGAGAGCGGGATTTAACTGCCTCTACAGGGGAGAGACGGGGAAATTTATTTGCCTCTACAGGGAGAGGGGGGCATTTCCCGGGCCTCTACGGGGGAGAGGGGGGAAAATTTTACTGCCCCCTACAGGGGAGAGAGGGGGCTTTTACTCCCTCTACAGGGAGAGACGGGCTTTTTACTGCCTCTACAGGGGAGAAAACGGGGCTTTTACTGCCCCCTACAGGAGAGAACGGGCAATTAACTGCATCAAAAGGGGAGAAGGGGGGCATTTTACCCCTCTAGGGGGAAAGAAGGGGGCATTTACTGCCTTTTACGGGGGGAGAAAACAGGGCATTTACTCCCTCTACGGGGGAGGACGGGCATTTACTGCCTCTACGGGGAAGAGGGGCATTTATTTGCATCTAGGGGGGAGAGCCCGGGCTTTAAACCTGCAATTTTTAATTTGGGGGGGGGGAACGGGGCCCAAAATTTACGGGGGGGGGGCATCTAGGGGGGGGGGGGGGGGGGGGGAGAGACGGGGCATTTACTGCATCTCCCGGGGGAGAGACGGGGCATTTTACGCATCTACAGGGGGAGACGGGGCTTTTAAACTGCCTCTAGAGGAGGAAAAGGGGGGAAATTTACTGCCTCTAGGGGGGAGAGAGGGGGCCTTTTTACTCCCCTCAAAGGGGAGAGAAAACGGGGCATTTATTTGAAACACAGGGGAGAACGGGGAAATTTACTGCCTCTAAAGGGAGAGAAGGGGGGCTTTTTAACCCCCCCCCCTCTGGGGGGGAGAGACGGGGCTTTTTAACCCGCCTCTACGGGGAGAGTTTGGGGCCCAATTTACTGAAATCTACGGGGGGGAGAGGGGGCATTTCCCTGGCTTTCTAAAAGGGGAGAGAGGGGTTTTTTAACTGCACCTACGGGGGGGAAAACGGGCTTTTACTGCACCCTACAGGAAAAAGAGACGGGGCTTTTACTGCATCTCCCGGGAGAGAGAGGGGCCCATTTCCCTCCCTCTAACAGGGGAAAAGAGGGGGCTTTTTACTCCCTCTCCCAGGGGAAGGGGCCCGGGGCATTTACGGCCCCCAACCAGGGGGAGAGACGGGGCATTTCCCTGCCTCTAGGGGGGAAAAACCCGGGCTTTTAAACTCCCTCTCCAGGGGAGAGGTTTGGGCTTTTTAACTCCCTCAAACAGGGGAGAAAGGGGGCCTTTTAAACCCCCCCTCTAAAAGGGAGAGACGGGCTTTTACACTGCCTGTACAGGGGAGAGAGGGGGCATTTCCCTGTCTCACGGGGGGAGAGACGGGGCTTTAAACTTCTCTACGGGGGAGAGACGGGGCTTTTAAACTCCCTCTACAGGGAAAAGACGGGGCATTTACCCCGGGGGTTTTAAAAAAAAAGGGGGGAGAGACGGGCATTTACTGCCTGTACAGGGGGGAGACGGGGCATTTCCCTGCATCTACGGGGGAAAGAGGGGCATTTATTTCCCTCTACAGGGGGAGAGAGGGGGCATTTACGATCTACGGGGGAAGAACGGGGCATTTACTGCATCTACAGGGGAAAGGGGGCCATTTACTCCCCTCTAAAAGGGGAGGAGGGGGGCATTTACGCATCTAAAAGGGGGGAGAGACGGGGAAATTTACTGCATCTACAGGGGAAACGGGCTTTTTAAACCCGCCCTAAAAAGGGAAGAGAGGGGCTTTTTCCCCGCCCCCTACAGGGAGAGACGGGTTTTTTTTAAAAAAATTTTTTGCCTTTTAAAAGGGGAGAAAAGGGGGGAAATTTAAAATGAAATCACAGGGAGAAAACGGGGGCATTTACGGCATCTACCGGGGAGAGACGGTGCATTTACTGCATCTACGGGGAGAAAACCCGGGGAAATTTACTGCCTCAAAACGGGGGAGGCCCGGGGCATTTACTCCTCTAAAAGGGGAGAGACGGAGCTTTTAAAACCTGCCTCTAAAAGGGGAGAGGGGGGCATTTATTTGCCTCTACGGGGGAGAGAGGGGGGCATTTATTTCCTCAGGGGGGAGAGAGGGGGCATTTCCCTTGGCCCCCTCGGGGGAGAAAAGGGGGCCCATTTACTGCATCTAGGGGGGAGAAAAAGGGGGCATTTACTGCCTTTTACGGGGGAGAGAGGGGGCATTTAAACCTGCATCTAAAAGGGGGGGAGACGGTGCATTTTACTGCATCTACAGGGGAAGAGGGGGCATTTACTGCCTTTTAGGGGGGAAAGAACGGGGAAATTTTACTGCCTTTTACGGGGAGAGCCCGGAGCTTTTTTACTGCTCTACGGGGAAAGAGACGGGGCTTTTCCCTGCCTCTACGGGGGAGAGAGGGGCCCTTTTACTGCCTCTACAGGGAGAACGGGGAAATTTAACTCCCTCCTACGGGGGAGAGAAGGGGCTTTTTACTGCATCTACGGGGGGAGAGAGGGGGCTTTTAAACTGCCTCTACAGGGGAGAGACGGGGCATTTATTGCATCTACGGGGGGGAGAGATGGGCATTTATTTGCATCTACAGGGGAGAGAGGGGGGCCAATTTAAAAGCATCTACAGGGGAAAAGACGGGGCATTTATTTTGCCCTAGGGGGGAGAGACGGGGCTTTTATTTCCCCATCTACAGGGGAGAGAGGGGGGAAATTTTCCCTGCATCTACGGGGAGAGAGGGGGAAATTTTTATTTTTGCCCTACGGGGAGAGAGGGGGCATTTCCCTGCCTCACAGGGGAGAGAGGGGGCATTTATTTCCTCTCCCCAAACAGGGGGAGAGAGGGGGGCCTTTTACTGCATCAACGGGGGGAAGAGACGGGGCATTTTTACGGGCTTCTACAGGGGAGAGATGGGGCATATAAAAGAGTTCATCCTGAAATTTAAACCATATATATATATTCAGTTGTCACCGGTATCTGGAGTCGACTGCAACCCACACCCTGTTTGGGGCCCATAGAGAAAAATACCAGAAATTCCGGGGGGTTAAATTTGGGGGTGTGGAGAGATGGGGTTTCCCAGGGAAAGAATTGGAAGTCCTGGTCCACTGACCATCTGTCTGCTCTGGGGCCTTTTTGGACAGCAAAAAAGGGGTTGTTGGGCAAACCTATCATCCTTATAAAACCCCCCCAAACCGGGGGCAGCCCACAGGACCCCCTGCATGAGCTACAAACCTTTTAGACGGTGTAAAACAGGAAAGGTCATAATAATGTTTAAATGGAATGGTGAATAACATACATACATTATATACGTATAAATACACACACTCCCTGTATAAAAAAAATTGGGGTAGGCCCTCTATCGCAATGTATTTAAACCCCCGGGGTCAGTACTTTGTAGGAAACCCCCTATTTTGCAAATGTATTTCCCCCCCCCCTGGAGTCCCGTAAAAAAAGAGGACACCTCTATCTGCAGTGAATTCAGCCCCGGAGTCAGTATTTTAGGGCACCCTATCTGCAATGTAAATTTAGGGCCCCGGAGTCAGTAATTTTTTAGGACAAAACCCCTAAACTGCAATGATTCAGCCTCGGATCCCGTACTTTGGAAGGCAAACCCCTATCTGCCCTGTATTCGTCCACCAGATCATTACTTTTTTAAGGGCAATCTGCAATGTATTCAGCCCCCGGAAATCAGTACTTTGTAGGGCACCTTCCCCATCTGCAATGTACCCGCCCCGGGGTCAGTATTTTTTAGGGCACTTCTATCTGCAATTATTCATCCCCCGAGTCATTAAATTTTTTTGGAAAAAAAAAATAAACCCCTATCCCGCAATGTATTCAGCCCCGGGGGCCCGTACTTTTTAGGACACCTCTTTTCTGCAAAAGTATTCCAATGGGGTCAGGACTTTGTAAAGGGCAACCTCTATCTGCAATGTTTTAAACCCCGGGGCAGTACTTTTTTGGAAAACCAAAATCTGCAATTATTCAGCCCCGAGTCAGTACTTTGTAGGACACCCATCTCCAATGGATTTTTTCCCCCGGAGTCATACCTTTTTAGCACAAACCCCCTATCCCGCAATGTATTTCAGCCCCCCGGGGTCCCGTACTCTGTGGACACCCCCTATCTCCCCAAAGTATTCAGTTTTCCCGGGGGTCATACTTTTTAAAGGGCAACCTCTATTCCTCAATGTATTTTAGCTCCCGGAAATCCCTACTTTTTTAAAACAAACCCCCTATCTGCAATGTAATTCACCCCCGGATCAGTACTTTGTAGGCAAACCTCTTCTGCAAAAGTATTCCCCGCCCCCCGAATCAGTACTTTGTTTGGACACCTCTATCTGCAATGTATTCAGGGCCCCAGAGTCCCGTAATTTGGAAAAAACCTCTTTTCTGCAATGTATTCACCCCGGAGTCAAATACTTTTTAGGGCAAACCCCCTATTTTGCAATTTTATTCAGGGCCCCGGGAAAGTACTTTTTTTAGGACAACCCTCTATCTGCAATGTATTTAGCCCCGGGGTCAAATAAATTTGTATACAAACCCCTATCTCAAAAGTATTCAGCCCCAGACTTTATTTCTTTTTAGGACACCTCCATCTTCAATGTATTTTTAGCCCTGGATCAGTACTTGTAGGACACCCCATCTGCAATGTAATTCAGGCCCCGGAGTCAGGGACTTTGTAGGACACCCTATCTGCAATGAATTTAGCCCCGGAGTCAGTACTTTTTTAGGGCACCTCTATCTTTCAAATTTTTTCCCCACCCCGGGGTCCCGTGCTTTTTAGGACAACCCCTATCTCAATGTAATTCCCGCAATGGAGCAATACTTTGTAGGACCCTCTATCGCAATTATTAGCCCCCGGATCAGTAAAATTTTTAGGGCACCTCAAACGCAATTAAATTTAGCCCCCCGGGGTCAGTACTTTGTAAGGGCACCTCATCTCAATGTATTCCCGCCCCGGGGTTTATACTTTGTAGGCAAACCCCTATCTGCATGTATTCAGCCCCGGGGGTCAGTACTTTGTAGGGCACCTCTACTGCAATGAATTCAGGGAATGGTTGGGCAGTACTTTTAGGACACCTCTATCTGCAATGTATTCAGCAAAAGGGGTCCCCTACTTTGTAGGACCCCTCTATCTTTCAATGTATTTAGCCCCCGGAGTCAGTACTTTTTAGGACAAACCCCTTTTTCCCGCAATGTATTTCACCCCGGGGATCCCGTACTTTGTAGGGCAAAACCCCTATCCCGCAATGTATTTTAGCCCCGGAGTCAGTACTTTTTAGGGCACCCCCTACGCAATGTATTTTAGCCCCCGGTGTCATTAAATTTTAGGACACCTCTATCTGCAATTAAAATTTAGGCCCCCCGGGGTCAGTACTTTGTAGGACAACCTCTATCGCAATGTATTCACCCCGGGGGTCCCGTAATTTTTAGGACACCTCTATCTGCAATGTTTTTTCCCGCCCCCGGGGTCGTACTTTGTTTTAAAAAGGGCACCTCTATCCAAATGCACTGCAGTCGTTTGGGGGGCTCTACAGCTTTGCACACCTATAGGCTTTTCCCAAAGGGGGCCGGTCTAAAGGACGATCCTCCCCCCCGAGCTGTGGCAAAATCCAACACAGTGAACCCTGGCCTCTTGGCTTTCCTTTTTCCCCCATTATTTCTCCCCTTTTTTTTTTGGGCCCCTAAGTTTAGGTGGAGTCCCGGGGTCCCTTGGGATTTAGCATTGTGCCCACACCTTCCATTTTAAAGGATTAATTGAATTTAACAGTGAGATGTTCAGAAAAACCTAACCCTGCAATACACTTTGCCACAACTTTATCCCTGACTTTGGGTTGGGTGTGTTGCTTGGTTTTCATGATCTTTTTTGTTCACTAAGGTTCTCCAACAAATCTCTGAGGCCCCTCACAAAAAAAAAAGTAGTTAATTTCTGAGAAAGATTGACACAGATGTCCCCACTTGTAAACATAGAACAAGGACCTGGTTTTGGGTCGGAAAAGCCTTAGCGTTTTTTTTACGCTTTTTTTTGGGCACCTAAACCCGGTTTTAAGGGGGCACTTCATCCGCGGGTGTCCCTGACTGATTTCAGGTTATGCTTTTTATTTACTGGGTTTAAAGACCCCCTAGAGGCAATCGGGCCCCCCTGGCATTTATTTGGGGGGGAATAAGAGTTCAGGGGGCACCAGACATGTCTCAGTTTCTTTTAGTTTGCAGTAATGTGGAAAAGCCCCAATCCTTCCCCTCCTCGCAGATTCTCCTTCCTCTGTCGCTCGACCACCAAAAACATGAATAAAAAACATTGAAGTTTGTGGCTGCGACGTTTACAGTGAGGAAGAGTTTACAACCAGCTGTATATACCCTGCGTAGCGCGCACAGGACCCGGGCGCCGCCGCCCCCCGCGTAACAGGCACGGGACCCGGGCCGCCGCCGCCCCCCGCGTAACGCGCACGGGGACCCCGGGCCCGCCGGCCCCCGCGTAACGCGCACGGGACCCGGGCGCCGCCCCCGCGTAACGCGCACGGGACCCGGGCGCCGCCGACCCCGCGTAACGCGCACAGGACCCGGGCGCCGCCGACCCCGCGTAACGCGCACGGGACCCGGGCGCCGCCGACCCCGCGTAACGCGCACGGGACCCGGGCGCCGCCGACCCCCGGGTAACACACACGGGACCCGGGCGCCGACCCCGCGTAACACGCACAGGACCCGGGGGGCCGCCGCCCCGGGTAACACACACGGGACCCGCGCCCGACCCTAAAGCGCACCGCCGCACCCCCCTTGCTGCAGGGAAAGGCGGGCACCCCTTGCCCCCTCCGCCCAGAGCTGCTAAGGCGTGCGCCCCTCGTCCCCATCCGCTCCCCCGATGCTGCAGGTAAAGGCAGTGCGCCCCTCGCCCCCCCCCCGATCAGATGCTGAGGAAAGGCGGTGTGCCCCCTCGCCCCCCTTCCGATGCAGTGCTGCAGGTAAAGGGGGTGCGCCCTCGCCCCTTCCGATCAGGATGCTGCAGGTAAAGCGGTGCGCCCCCCCCGCCCCCTTCCGATCCCAAAGCTGCAGGTAAAGCGGGGGCGCCCCAGCCCAATCCGTCCCCGATGCTTTCAGGGAAAGGGGGTGCGCCCCCCGCCCCCTTCCCCATCCAATGCTGCAGGTACAGGCGGGTGGCGCCCCTCGCCCCTTTCCCATCCAGATGCTACAGGAAAAAGGGGGTGCGGGCCCCTCGCCCCTTTCCTATCCAGATCTGCAGGAACGGCGATGCCCCCCCCTTCCGATCCGATGTGCAGGTAAAGGCGGTGCTCCACGCCCCCTTCCCCGATCAAGATGCAGCAGGTAAAGGCGGTGCACCCCTTGCCCCCCTTCCGCTCCAGATGCGGCAGGTAAAGGCGGTGCGCCCCTCGCCCCTTCCGATCCAAATTCTGCAGTAAAGCGGGGCCCCCTCCCCCTTCCTTCCAATGCTGCAGGGAAGCGGGGACCCCCGCCCCCCCATCCAGATGCTGCAGGGAAAGGCTGCACCCCCTTCCGATCCAATGCTGCAGGTAAAGGGGTGCGCCCTCGCCCCCCCCCTTTCCATCCAAGATGCTAGGGAAAAGGGGTGCCCCCCCCTGACCAATCGCGGAAAGCGTGCCCCCTCGCCCCTTTTTCCATCCAATGCTGAGGGAAAGGCGGTGCGCCCCCTCCCCCTTTTCCTTCCAATCGCAGGAAGCGGGGGGCCCCCCTCCCCCCTTTCCTCCAATGCTGCAAAGGAAAGGGGGTGGCCCCCTCGCCCCTTTTCCATCCCAAACTGCAGGTAAAGGGGGCGCCCCTGCCCCCTTCCATCCAGAGCTGCAGGTAAAGCGGTGCCCCCCCCCCCCTTCCCCAGATGCTGCAGGTAAAGCGGGCGCCCCCCCGCCCCCTTTCCACCAATGCTGCAGGTAAAGGCGGCCCCCTGCCCCCTTCCATCCAACTGCCGAAAGGCGTGGCCCCCCCCCTTCCCATCCAAATGCTGCAGGTAAAGGGGGTGCGCCCCTCGCCCCCTTCCATCCAGATGCGCAGGTAAAGGCGGGGCACCCCCTTCCATCCGAAAGCGCAGGTAAAGGCGGGGCCCCCCCCCCCCCATCCAGATGCGCAGGTAAGCGGTGCGCCCCTCCCCTTTCCATCCAAATGCTGCAGTAAAGGGGTGCGCCCCTCGCCCCCTTTCCATAGATGCTCAGGTAAGGGTGCGCCCCTCGCCCCCTTCCGATCCATATGCTGG
>JAODAL010052689.1:0-25804 GCA_025379985.1 Phyllomedusa bahiana
ACCCCACTTTTGGAAAATTAAACTAAAAAGGGCCAAGACAGGAAAAGCTAATGATCTTTAATTGATGTAGAGTTTTGGCGGATCCTATACACTGCACATCTGTGTTGTAGCAAATGTCTCTTTGTGACAGTAAGAAAAATGTTACATCCGTCTTTTTTAGAACTCCTTAAAGATGCAGCTGTTTATTTTCATAACCTGAAATATATGTATATTTGATTACACAGTATAGATATTTTAACATTATATGAGAACAAAAGGAAACATCGTTTTCAAAATAAACAACCATTAAAAATTGCTTTGAGAGCAAAGCTAGATCCAGCAAATGTTATTAATTAATAATCCATTATAATACACCAAGCGGTAATAACAATAAAAGCATTTGTCAAAAATAGTATTTAACACAGGTATGCAACTGCATGCACAGCAAGTTAGTGTGCATGGTGTGTTCTATAATCTCCAAAAAATTGGGAATCTCGCAAGAGAACTAAGAGTGACTTTTGATCACTATATTTACTATTTTGCCATAGGCAAACTTAAACTCTATCAGTTCTCTATCTATTAAACACTAAAACGTAACTTTTATTATATCTAACTCTTAACCTCTATACACACTATTTAAAAACCTGATCTCTTATCCCTCATTCATTTAACCCTTGCTTCTGAAAGAGGGAATAAACTCCCTTTCTATCATCAAGTCTGGTGGAACCCCACCTATTAACAGGAGAGCCTTATATCTATAGCAAAGTACTAGCTTCAGTAAGGGATCCAAGCCAACTACTTGGGCAGTCATCCCTAATCTCATAGACACAGAACAAATAAGGCCCCCTTGTGACACCGTCTGCAGCAGGTGACACTTGTAGACAGAGGTGGCCACCTCTGTCTACAAGTGTCACCTGCTGCAGACGGTGTCACAAGGGGGCCTTATTTGTTCTGTGTCTATTAGATTAGGGATGACTGCCAAAGTATTTTGCTTGGGATCCCTTACTGAAGCTATAACTATGCTATAGATATAAGGCTCTCCTGTTAATAGGTGGGGTTCCACAGACTTGATGATAGAAAGGGAGTGTATTTCCCTCTTTCAGAAGCAAGGGTTAAATGATGAAGGATAGAGATCAGGTTATTAAATAGTGTGTATAGAGAAGGTTAAAGTTTAGATATAATAAAAGTTACGTTTAGTGTTTAATAGATAGAGAATCTGATAGAGTTTAAGTTGCCTTATGGCAAAATAGTAAATATCATGGTGTGTTCTGACACCTTTCCATAATCTCCAGCATTAAGGGAATATTCTCAATTCAGTGATTATTTCTGTGTTGACTCTGTCTCACGGGTCATGCATTTTATCCATTAAGAAGTATGTTTAAAATGCTGCTATCTCCAGAAATCCACTAACCAAGTCTTGGATCATAGCCCCTTTGTTATTTCTGATTGCTAAGCACAGACACAAGCAGTGAACATTGTAGAAGCCATATATACACAGTTTCTTCCTGTCCACTCTTTTCTTATCATGACTTCTCATGTATGACTTGAGATTGTGCAGTTGCTCCTTTTGATCTCCTTTTGTTAGCTTGCTGAGTAGAGCTGTGAGAGACAGCTTGCAGGCTACTGTTATATTGCCCCATAGAGGTGAACAGGATGGCTTCCAGACTACTGAGTTTATCTGGAGCGATTAAAATAATTAATTGATCTGCAAACTAATCTATGCACTCTTGCAAGCTTGTGTAAATAACCGATAGTCTGTCAATTATAGTGGTTGTTCCATTATGTGTCCATTCTGAGAAAACTAAGTTTATAGGGTGGTAGGAACACGGTTCTTGGTGCTCTGCAAGCAGTGTGCCCAGCTATAATCGGGAGCTCCCATAGAAGTGAAGAGGATGATCTAAAAAATAAAAAAAACACCCTTCTCCATTCTCAATCTGCATGTCGGCTTGCCCAGCTTTTTTTCCTTTTTTTCCTTTCTACCCCCCTACACAAGCACAACATGAGGGCAGTGTATTTTTGGCAGAGAGATTTTACCTCATGCTGTATAAAAACGTCTTTAAATAGTAAAGGGTCTAAAGCCTGTTCTGCGATAAGTGAAAGAAGATGATCGTAGGAACTTAAGGACGCAAACCTCATTTTTTATTTTTTTCAAATCTGACATATGTCACTTTATCAAAGAATAACTTTTTAATGCTCTTACCTATCCAAGTGTTTTCAAGATTGTTTTCTTTTGACACATTTTGACCTAAGGTTATAATAAAGAAAGGGAGAATATTTCCCCGAAATTCGATTCGTTTCAACTTCCCCGAATTTCTCGACGAAAAAAATAGACTTATCGTTCGACTTAACTTCGGGACGAGAATCAAAACTTTAAAACGCTAATTCCAGCTGCACAGATCCTGCAGGTGCTGATAGAACGTTGTGCATGCTTAAATATTGCAGAGGAGAGCTTGGTTTGGTCTTCATACAATGTATGTGTTTTTAGTATGACACCAGATGACTGCCGCCAACACTTAGAATCGGCTTCACACTATACAATTCCCTGGGCACTTAAGCAGGCAAAACATGACCAAAAAAAAAAAAAAAAACTCAAGGGGGAATGTAGCCTGATAAAGTCATGGCAGCGACAAAGCTGGAACAAAAACAAGCTGAGAGCTAAGGAGGCAAGCATCATGACAAGTTGGAGGTGGCGACGGCAAGCCACAGCAGCATGAGGTAGAATTGGCACAAAGGAACATTCTGGAGGTGGCAAAACAGTAGTAGGCCACAGAGTTGCAAATTACACAGTGTTGTTAGTTTACGGCAGCAGCCACAAGCAGCAGCATGAGGTCAGACAGTGGCACAGTGACATTCTAAGAGGTGGCAAAACAGGAGTAGGCCACAAATAAGTGGGGCACAAATGAAACCAGTGTGGAGGTCATGGCCAGCAGCCACAGCCAGCGAGCATGAGGTCAGACAAGTGGCACAATGACAGAGTAAATAGGTCACGGCCAGCAAGGCCACTCAGCAGCAGCATGAGGTCAACAGTGCCAACAATGACCGAGTGTGTTAGGTCACGGCAGCAGCCACAGCCCAGCAGCATGAGGTCATACAGTGGCAAAAATCTAACACAGTGTGTAGGTCACGGCAAGCCAGCCACAAGCAACAGCATGGAGGTCAGACCAGTGGCACAATGAACCCAGTGTGTAGGTCACAGGCAGCAGCCACAGCACAGCAATGAGGTCAGACAGTGGCACAATGACAATTCTGGAGTGGCAAAAAAACAGGAGGGGCCACAGACTGGGACAATGAGTTGACACATGGTGTAGTCACGGCAGCCATCCACAGCAGGCAGCATGAAGGTCAAAAGCAGGTGGCCACAAATGACAGAGTGGTAGTCAGGCAGCCAGCCACAGCATCATTCATGAGGTCAGACAGTGCACAATAGACATTCTGGAGGTGGCAAAAACAGGAAGTAGGCCCCGAGAGAGTGGACAATGACCACAGTGTGGGGAGATTCACGACATCAGCCACAGCAGCAGCAATGAGGTCCGAACACTGTGGCACAATGACATTCTGGAGGTGGCAAATACAGTAAATAATGGGCCCACAGAGTGTGACAAATTGACACAGTGTGTAGGAGGTACAAGCAGCAGGGCCAAGGAAGGCAGCCCATTAGGTAGACAGTGGCAACAATGACAGAGTGTGTAGGCACGGCATCACCACAGCAACAGCAATGAGGTCAGACAGTGGCACATGGAACAGGTGTGTAGGTCACGTACGGCAGCAGCCACTAGCGATCAAGAAGCGGTCAGAGACGTGGCACAATGACATTCTGGAGGTAGCAAAAATAGGAATAGGCCACAGAGTGGGACAATCAATTCACACAGTGAGGGGAGGTCACGCAGCACCACGCAGCAGCATGAGTCAGAGAGTGTCACAATGACACAGTGATGTAGGTCACGAAAGCAGCCACAGCAGCAGCGAGGGTCAGACAGTTGGCACAATGACATTCTGGAGGAGTTGGCAAAAAACAGGAATAGCCACAGAGTGGCACAATGAGCGAGTGTGTATGTCACAGGCAGCAGCCACAGCAGCAGCATGATGGTCAACGTGGCACAATGACAGAGTGTGTAGTCATGGCAGCAGCCACAGCAGCAGCATGAGGGTCAGACAGTTGGCACAATGACAGAGTGTGTAGTTTCACACATCAGACACAGCAGCAGCATGAGTCAGACAGCGGCACAATGACACAGTGACCTAGGTCACGGCAGCAGGACACAGCAGCAGCATGTAGGCCAGACAGTGCACAAGACACAAGTGTGTAGGTTCACGGCAGCAGCATCATGAGGTCAACAGTAGTGGCCAACCAGACACAGTTGTGGGATGTGTCCATTTGGGCACCAGCAACACCAGCAGCAAGAAGGTCCAGACAGTGGCACATTACAATCTGGAGGTGGCAAAAACTGGAGTGGCCCCAGGACGAACCCGTGGGCACAAACAATTGACAGAGATAGGAGGAGACGGCGGCAGTGAGGCAACAGTATGAGGTCCGAGAGTGGCACAAATGACACACGAGTGGAGGTACCACGGCAGCAGCCACGAGCAGCAGCATGAGGACAGTCAGATGGCACAATTGACAGAGTGTGGAGGTGGGTGGCCAATACTCATCCCCCTGGTAAAAATATTGTGGTGGCAGATGGAGAAACTAACTGTACTGTGTCAGCAGATGGATGGAGGCATCAGGCGGGTGGGGCGGCCTCAGATTAAATGCGCAGAGGTCAGGTAGTTTGAAAAAAGAAAACCAGACACTTTTATTTTTTTATTTCTTTTTTTTTCACAAGATTTGGGTGAGGCCGGTCAAGGCGTGATTTAAGTCACTGACGCCGTAAGGGCATTGGTGGTGGAAATCCTGGCCGAGTCCATTGCCTGATTCATCCTTGTGACAAGGTCAGTCGTTCCACACGAATTTCCCGTGGACAAGCGGGTTCGTCCTTGGGGATAAACGATTGGCCCCCTCCGCACATAAACTGAGAACACCCGCTCTGATGCCCACACTACAGGCCGGGTGCATGACAGCTTCCTCCCGCTTCTTCCTTTCTTCTCCACGTCGGCAAACTCCGGCAATGTATGCGTGTCCACACATCCAGTTTGTGCTGCCCATTAGTTCCAGCGGATCTTCTAAACTGTGGTGTGCAGAGTGCTGACCCCTCAAGTCGGCCACCACCTGTTGGTTCAGGGTCTGCTCCATGCCTGCTGCTGCCGCTGGCGAACTGCCCTCCTAAACTAGGCGGAAGAAGGAGTGCATGTTCATCAGGGGTGACGCATCTCCAGACTTAGGTTTTTGTGCTGATGGGCAGGTACTGAGGGCCTCCCGACCGACCCCCCCCCACCTTCCCCCCGGCAGCCGCGGCAGTAAGTACAATTTAGCGCTGAAGAACCCCACCGGTCAAGACCTGTCAGGAGGGGGGACGATTGCCGCCCATCGAGGCAGCGGCCCAACTGACTACGGAGGATATCCCTATAGTTTTTGAGTTTGACCTCCCCCTCTCAACAGCAGGGTAAAAAGGCTCCCATTTTTTGACCGGAAGCGAGGGTCCAATATTTTGGAGAGCCAGAAGATCATCCCTCAGCCGGATGCTGACTAATTGGCTTTCAACTAAGCCAGGCAAATCAGCATGCAGCGGCGCCAACGTGCACAAGTGACCCTCACGAGGGGCTCCCTCGCCTCCAACTGTCCACTGTATACTGCCTACGTGCTTATGCGTGTCAACTGCCTCGTCTTCCCACAACTCCATCTTCCCCTCCTCCAGCTCTCCCTTGCTCCTCCTCTCCTTGTCACCAAGGTGTAAAAAATCCACTCATTTCACCAGACAATGCTTCTTTCTGCTCCAATGTCCTCCTCCTCCGCCCTATTCAGATTCCCACGGACTCATGTGGCCGCGAGATGTAGTTCACCACGTCTCCAGCCCCCTGCCTCCTAGACAGATTTTTCCAAAGCATCTGTTCCAGGACTGAATCAGTGGAATACTTTATTAGACATACCCGTATTCCTGGCGACTGACAATAAACGTGGCCCTTCCTCTAATGGGAGCCTCAACAAAACAAACGTCAAAGTGTCACGGCATGAGAGCCACTGGCATGGACTATCAAAGATTACACAGAGGAATAACCACCTGTCCACCACTGGAATCGATCAAAAAAACGTTAATGTCCTTTCTCTGGTCAACACATCGGTCCAACATGTTCAAATGCTGGAATTCCAACGGGGTGGAAGAACATTCCATATCAGAGTGGTGTTGGGGGAGGCCATTCTGCCGCTGCAACTCGAGGAGGGTGTTTCCTGGCTTTGTAGGAATGTATGAAGTGCATGGTGCACAGCCAAGGTTCACCAATTAACAGAGGGAACACACTAAGTTGTTTTTTTCCTGGCCATTTTCAGAATCTTCGGAAGATCGGGTGGAAGACTTCAGGAACGTTCCTTTCACACAGCAACCAGATCTGTGCAGCGCAGACTAACCAAGTTCCTCCCATTGGTCCTTTCACCATGGGTTTCCATTTTGCAGTTTGGCGGGGGACAGAAAGAACACATTGATTTCTTGCTGCATGACGCGGAGCAGTTCCTCCCCTGTGTGACTTCGTTCGCCGAGGGCAAGCCAGGTGTAGAACTGCGTGAACACACCCGCTGTGCCCTGACTCAATGTGGTCTGATGAGCAGTACTGTGGATGGCTGAGATGGTGGTGAGGATGGGAGGCGGACATTGGCGCAGGAACACGCAGTTTGACAACAGGAGGAGAAAGCGCGCCGACCACCATCACTGCAGCACTCGACTCATAATCCTGTCCAGTTGTTGTCCTGGGCCGGAAGCACATTCACACCCAGTGGGCCATACAGGACAATGTACTGGCCCCTGACCGGAGTTACAGCTCCAGACGGACCGCCAAGCTGCCCGTGCACGGATTGGAACAAACCGGATAAGCTCCAAGGACTGTCCCACCTTGAGTTTCTACAAATATGAAGTGCTGGTACTGATCGCCTTATTTGGAAAAGAAATTTACAGGGCTTGGAACTCCTCCATACACGGCTCGGGGCACAAACCATTAGTTTCTCTGAAGGGTGCAGAGTCCACCATAATTGGAAAGGAGGGACTCCGCCGTACCTACACTTGGACAGGAGCACGGGTAGTTGCTGCACCTTAGGATTGGTTGGACACACCTAACTGTTGTCTCTTCTTTGCAAAGATCTGCCCTCGCTAACGACTGCTGGCGCCATGAGTAGCGAGGAGGAGGAGGCAGATCTGGACCGGGAGAAGATATCAAAGAGAAACAAGCTGCTCCCCTTCCGCAGAGAGGTTGTGGTAAGCCTTGACTGGCTGCAATGGCATGCGTGCGTGCCCACACTGGGCGCTGCCTCTGCTGCGGTTGCTGGGCGGCAGCAGGATGGACCACCACAGGAATCTGAGCCACGTTTCTTTTCTTTTCTCACCAGGCCGAACCGGATGGTGACGCGGCATTTTTGATGCAGGGCCGTGGGTGCCCCAACGTTAGCTCCCTGGGCCACGCTTCACTTTCTGCCCACAGATTTCATACATAATACCCATATCGGCGCTCCTCCGGTGTCTTAGCAAAAACTGCGCCAACACCGCCGAGTATCGGATTTGGCCATGCCAACGCTCCGCACTGATGACTACTTACTGCCACTCCCGCTAGCGCCTGCTGAGCCCCTGAGCCGCTACTTTCTAACATTCCTGGACCTGCGAAGCGGTTTTTTACCCCTTGGCCGCTTGTGGCTTTTCACCCGACCTGCACACATGCATGCTAATCCTGCTGACGCATGGCCACACAAACCACTTTGCTGGCTGCGCGCTGATCTGACGCGCAACTGCTGACCGCCCTCTTCTCCAGACGAGAGATGAAGTGCCATTGGCCTAACCCGGCATTCCCAAGTGCGGTCGTGGCTACAGTCATCATCATTTGGTGAGATTCATTGTCACTGCTGTCCTCCGGTATCACCGGTCCTTGGTATGGCAGAGGCTGCCCCTCACAAACATGTACCTCCCAAGGCCCAATCCACAACATTTTATACTATGCCAGCCTACTGCACAGAAGCAGGGGATAATTGGCCCCATTTCTTTATCTTCGCTGCCAAGTAGCTCTGACGTGCCCTCCACAAATTGGTTCAAACCTACTATATAGTGGCGCTGAGCCCAGACCACATAGTAGAATGTCTTGCTGAGGGAACGGATGGGACAGAGGCGTTTAGAGACAGTGAGGGTCCACTGAACACGCTCTCCCGGCCATGCCAAATAAGGTAGTGTCTACGTTCCCACCGACTCATGGCTGTGTTGTTCCAGATGTCTTCTGGGAGGAAGTGGAAAGACTTACTGTATCACCAATCAGAACCATTGGTTGCTGACAACACACGGCCTCTAGAGAACAGCTGCAGTTGTGGCCTCACCGAGTTAGAACCCGCTGCGCAAACGTCCCCATGCTGTGCTGCGACCTGGGCCTGCATGTTGTGTGCCTTCTGGCCACTGTCAGCAGGTGAAGAGAGCCTGCCACAATCACTATTTGACATACCTGGTTTGTTCTAAAATGTACAGACACTGTTTGATGAAGATATCTGTATATGATAAATAGCACACCCTGTATTTGACACCAAATGAAACCCAGTAACAAAGCTTGGTAAACCCCTTGGATATAAATTGACTCCACAAATGAGCAGTGAAAAATGTACATGTATGTGCCCGTTAAATAAACTCTGTGTATTTTACACTGAATATAAAAGCACAAAGCGGCTTTATTAAAAAGACTTCGTATATGGAAAATTATGCTTACACGAATTTCTTCAGTGCGGTAAAAAACAAAGTTTTCTTTTACTGAGGTACAACTGTCAAGAACAATTGCTTAATTAACCCCTGGATGTAAATTGCGCAAAAGAATTGAGCAACAACCAAACACTACGCAGCTTTGTAAGCGTGTTACAATTGCGTGTTTTTTATAATACCGCTACACACCAACAAGAGAAAAATTTTTAATTAACCTTAACGCTTTGTGGAATTATAAAGCTACAGGAAAATTGGTAAAGATTGGCGGTTAAAAAGAAGTATATTTTATGGTCACCACAGCTAGAAAAACAACGCGTTAAATAACACCGAGGGGGGGGGGGGGGGGTGGGGGGGGGGGGGGGGGGGGGGGGGGGGAGTGTGGGGTAAAAAGCTGAAAAGAATTGGCAGCCACACACTACTAAGCTTAGTAGCGTGTTACAATTTGCGTGTATTTCTACGCTACACCACAAGAGAAAAAAATTAGTAATTAAACCTTGCTCCTTGTGAAATTTATGCTAACAGGAAAATTGTAAATTTGTGGCGGTGTGAAAAAGACTGTTAATTTTTGACACCACATCAGAAAAACACTGCTTAATTAACCCTGGATGTAAATTGCGCAAAAGAAATGAGCACCCACAAACTACTAGTTTTGTAGCGTGTTACAATTGAGTGTTTTCTACGCTACACAACAAAGAAAAAAATTGTAATTAACCTTCGCTTGTGAGTTATGCTACAGGAAAACTGTAATTTTTGGCGGTGAACATGACGGTTTCTGTTTGTCACCACAGCAGAAGAACAACGCGTATATTAACCCCTGGATGTAAATTGCGCAAAAGAATTGAGCAGCCACAAACTATAGCTTTGTAGCCTGTTACAATTGCGTGTTTTCTACGCTACACAAAAAGAAAAAAAAATTTTGTTATTAAACTTCGCTTGTGAATTATGGTACAGGAAAATTGTAATTTTTGGGGGGTGAAAAAGAGGGTTTATTTTTGTCACCACAGCAAAAAAACAACGCGTAATTAACCCCCTGGATGTAAATTGCGCAAAAGAATTGAGCAGCCTCAAGCTACTAGCTTTGTAGCGTGTTACAATTGCGTTTTTTTCTACGCTACACAACAAGAGAAAAATTGTAATTAACCTTCGCTTGTGAATTAGGCTACAGGAAAATTGTATTTTTTGGTGGTGAAAAAGACGGTTTCTTGGAGTCACCACAGCAGAAAAACAATGCTTAATTAAGCCCTGATGTAAATTGCGCCAAACTTGGCCACCACAACTAGTAGTTTTGTAGCGTGTACAATTGCGTGTTTTCTACGCCACACAACAAGAGATAAAATTGTAATGTACCTTCGCTTGTGAATTATGCTACGGGAAAAGTGTATGTATTTTGGGGTTGAAAATGACGGTTTTTTGGGGGTCAGCACCCAGCAAAACAACGCTTAATTAACCCTGGATGTAAATTGTGCAAAAGAATTGAGCAGCCAAAATTGAAGTGGTATTTGTATGTAAAAAGGCTGTTTCTATTTAAAAGAATACAACAGGAACTGGATTAGATCACCCTTGGATATTCAATGTGCTGTGAGCAGATAGCATTAAAATGTATATGCAAACTGCAGTGGACGCACACTGGACTTCAGATCCAATACCCAAAAAAATCAGAAATAGAAAATTAAGAAAAGCAGTCTCTGAGACAAGCTGAGACACCCCACACAAATCGCTGTATAAAAATCAGTTCTTCAGTAAGAGCTATCACAATCAGCCGCGGCAGCACCTTCCCTGATTTAGTACAGTGAGAGGATGTGAGCTCCCAGCGTCGCGCCCGGACTTATATAGTTCGGTGACCCTCACAGAAACCCGCCGGTCTCTGATTTGGGTTCATCTCTGCAGATGTCATGCAGGCTATGCCCTTCTTCCTCCCAGAGTGCCCCATGTAACGCCATGTGCTCACAGCCATTTTATCAATGAAAAGCACACTTCGTTCACCCGAAGTACCCCAAAGGTCGACTTCGTGACGAACCGACGTTTTCCTGAAATTCTAAACGAATTCCACTTCGTTAGAATCAATTCGCCCATCTCTATTTATAATACATCTTAGTTGATACAGTCCTTGGTTATTTGTAAAGAATATCAAAATGATGTGAAAATTTGAAAATATTTTCCGTTTTCACAATGAAAAAAAATTCTGTGCATAAGACAGTCATACCAAACAAGATAGTAAATAATTAACATCAAGCATATATCTACCTTATGTTAGCATCATTTTTTAAATGTCTTTTTATTTTGTTTAGGAGGTAAGGAGCCTTTAGAATTTGGTAGCAAATTTTTACATTTTCTTTTTGGAGACCAGTGCAGTTCTGATGTGGTTTTGAGTGGCTTGTATGTTAGACACCCCCATAAATTATCCCTTTTAAAAAACTGCACCCCTTTAAAGTATTTAAACCAGCATGTAGAAAAAAATTGTTAGATTTTAAGGGCAACATGTATGAACTTGGCGCCAACTTGTCAGGATTTTGCATGCAGTATAAACTTTTAGGAACACTCTTTTCATTCACATTTATTTTAGGCTCTACTACATTAAACTAAAATAATATTGATTAAATGTTTATCAGTGTGGAAATGATATTTTCTTGCTCTCAGTCTTTATCCTACATGTGGCAATAGTCAGCGCATGACAGGACTCTGAAGCAAGCAAGATAACTATCATAGTTTATAGTCACTGACGTGCTATTCTAATCGCTTTTATTTTTATTTCTAGCCTGCGGGATGTGTTTTTAATCACTGATAATACTACGATAACTTTAATTAATTTATATGATTTAATTGAATATCCATTTTCTATTATACAATTTAATATTTTTTGGATATACTATAATTTTATATTATTTTATATTATTTCATTTTATATACTTTGATAATTATCGTAAATTAGCTTTTATTACTTTAGTGGTATGGCAGCATCCAGCCTGCAGGGAGCAACAGTCTGCAGCAGCTGATTTGCGACCCCGCCCTGATAGACAGTCTGCTGGCAGCTCTGTGAGTGACAGAGGCCCAGCCACTCCAGACAGGGGGCATGTCGCATCAGCCAATAGGAGGGCCCGAGTGCTGCACCTGTGATATTCTCCTGGCTGCCTTAGTTACTTGTGCTTGTTGTTTGTTTCCCTTTTTGGTGTACCAGACCCCCGCTTGTTTTATGACCTCATCTTGCGCTCTGATTCTGTACCTAGCTCCCGTTCATGTTTCTGACCCCTGGCATGTTTACTGGTTTCACTGTCTCATTCTGATTCTTGGCCTGACGTTACTGATCTATTATTGACCCGGACTGTTTGACACTTCTTCCTCCTGTCGGCCCCAGCACTTTAGCAGCACAGGGACTGTCACCACCTGGTGGCTGCCGCCTAAGGCAGCACGTCAAGTAGGCAGGGAAAGTGGGCTGGGTTCCAGTTAGGGCTCCCTGTATCTCCCTTGACGTGACATAAATGCAAGGTTATGCACATGGGAAGGAAAATCCATTACATGATTTCTTGTTAAACAGAGAAAACGCTGGGAAAAAGTGACATGGAGAAGGACTTGGGAATTCTGCTGGACAGTAAACTTAAGTGTCAGGCAGCAGCTGCTGAGGCAAACAGGATTATGGGGTGTATTAAAAGGGGCATAGTTGCACATGATGAGAACATTATTCTCCCATCATACAAGTCACTGGTTAGACCACATAGGGAATATCGTGTACAGTTTTGGGCACCAGTGCACAGGAAAGACACTGTAGAGCTTGAACAGGTTCAAAGGCGGGCAACAAAAATAATAAAAGGACTAGGTGGACTACAATACCCAGAAAGATTAGCAACATTAGGGTTATTTAGTTGAGAGAAAAGACAGCTTCAGGAGGACATAATAAATATAAATATATTAAAGGTCACTATAGAGATCTCTCCCAAGATCTATTTATACCCAGGATTGTATCTGGAAAAAGGGAACATCCTCTACATCATGAGGAAAGAAAGTTTCTACATAAACAAAGAAAGAGATTCTTTACTGTAAGAGCAGTGAGACTGTCGTACTCCCTGCCAGAGGAACTTGTCATGGTAGATTCACTAACAGAGTTCAAAAAGGGTCTGGATGCATTTCTAGAGAGTTATAATATAACAAGTTATAGTGACTAGAATTTTGAAGGTTTATTGATCCAGGGATTTATTCTGGTTGCCAGATTTGAGTCGGGAAAGGATTTTTTCCCTAAAATGAGGATAATTGGCTTCTACCTTATGGGGGTTTTTGCCTTCCTGTGGATTAACATTTTCGCACAATAGGCTGAACTGGTTGGCCATCTGTCTTTTATCTGCCTTACAAACTATGTAACTATGTAATTGATATTCTTGCCCCAATTGGGATTATTGTTTTGTCTACGACAACTTTGGCATCAATAATTAGTGTTGAGCGATTGCGTTGGCCATCGACATTGGTCGATGGTCGATAGTCGACCATCATCGACAAGATAGTCGATAGTGAGCAGTCGATTATGAGCGATGACCATTAAAGTCTATGGCAGAGCAACAACACCTTCATTCTTACACCCAAACAGGGTGGAAAACTGGAATTAACTTCCACAACAGTAAAAATGGATACGTGCTACTCTTAGGAACACCTTAGGTTATAAAGCCACTGAAAAAAAAAACAAAAAATTCACTACCCCTGCCCTGAATGCAGATGACCCCCAAACCGATGCCCCCAGATTTAAAAGTGCCGGAAAAGGGTCTTTAAACCACCTTTTTAGTTAAAAAGGACTTGTTTTACATGTCCTGGGCACAGAAGGGCCCCCCAATGCTGACCCCAGATTAAAAAGTCCCGGGAAAAAAGGGAGTTTTTAAAACCCATTTTAGTTTCACTGGACATTGCAACTGCCCTGGGCCACAGCTGACCCCCAAACCTGCATGCCCCCCGTTTAAAAAAGTGCCAAAAAAAGGGAGTCTTTAAACCATTTTTTTAGTTGAACTGGACTTTGACTATACTTTCCCGGGGCCACAGCATAAAGCCCCAAACCTGCATGACCCCCACTTTTAAAAAAAGTGCGGAAAAGGAGTTTTAACCACCATTTTGGGTTTCCCCTGGAATATACTTTCCCTTTGGGTAGCGCTTGCCCCTCGTATGGTGGGGAAAATTAAAGCTTCACTTGGAAATATGGGGGTTAACGTCCTGTTCCCCCCAGGTCCCCTTTTTTTTGGGGATTCTTTTTTTTTTTTACCAACGTGCTTTAGAAAATTTGGTCTCTTTTACTTTGTTCTCTGCCCGTGCCCATACTCCTGTCCTTGAAAAAACCTAATCTGGTAAGTTTTCTGTACCCCCCTTGACAATTCAGGGAATTTTTTTCCCAGCTATTTGTCATGCAGTTTTTTAGTAGTTTAATTCTAGAAAACACTTTTTAAAAAATGGAGGAATCCCCCCAAAATGTCTTTGTTTTCTTTTTTTAATTGTATTAAAGGGTTTCTCAATTAAAGGGGTTGATAGCTATGTTAAAGATCTTGCAAAAACAAGTCATTTTGAATATGTGTCCCTTAACGTGTCCTACCCATTCCTGTTCTGACAGCACTCACCTTGAGCCACTCTTGACAATTATGAAGAAAAATGTCTGTTAGAAACAAAAATTTTTTTATAAAGGACCGTGTATGCTGCATTTCAAAGCAAAATGCCCCAAAAAAATTTAAAACTGACCCCTTTAGCCCCTTTGGACAATTTTGAAAACAAATGTTGTTAGAAAAAAATTTTTTTTTTTAAAAAGGACCCGTAGTTAGTGCATTCGAAGAAAAAAAAGCCCCCAAAAATTTAAAATTTACCCTTAGCACTTTTGGGAAATTTTGAAGAAAAAATGTTGTTTTGAAAACAAAATTTTTTTTTTTAATAGGCCCGTGTATAGCTGCTTTCAAAAAAAAAATGCCCCAAAAATTTAAAGCATGACCCTTGAGCCCTTTGGACAATTTTGAAAAAACAAATGTCTGTTAGAAAAAATTTTTTTTTATAAAGGACCGTAGATGCTGCATTTCAAGAAAAAGCCCCAAAATTTAAAATGACCCTTAGCCCTTTAAAATTGTGGAAAAAAGGTTTTTTTAAACAAAATTTTTTTTAAAAGGACCGTTATTGCTGATTCAAGCACTGACCCCCAAAAATTAAAAAAATGACTTTTCACCACTTTAAAAATTTTGAGGGAGAAATGCCACTTAGAAGCACATTTCTGTTCCCAAAAGGGCCATGATTTTTGTGTATTCACAGTACATGACCCCCAAAAAAATTTTAAAAAATGACTTTTTAGCCCTATTAAAAATTGTGAGGGAGAAATGCCACTTAGAAGGCACATTTCTGTTCCAAAGGACCATGATTATTGCTGTATCTCACAGCTACAGGGACCCCAAAAAAATTATAATATGACTTCTCAGCCACTATTAAAAATTGTGAGGGAGAAATGCCACTTAAAAGCCACATTTTGTTCCAAAGGACCATGATTTTTGTTTATATCTCACAGCTACATGACCCCAAAAAATTATAAATATGACTTCTCAGCCACTATTAAAAATTGTGAGGGAGAAATGCCACTTAGAAGCCACATTTCTGTTCCAAAGGACCATAATTTTAGCTGTATCTCACAGCAACATGACCTCAAAACCATTGACAATGCGAAAACTTCTTAAGATAAAGTGAGTAAATGGAATACGGTGTTGTCAAAAAACCCTTGCTGTCTTTTAACAGTCTCCTCAAGCAAAACCAGCAAAGGAACTGTTTTGGGAAAAGAGAATAAAAATTGCAGTAGAAATGATCATTTTAAAAAACGTTTTTCAAGGGACAATTTCTTGTTTGAAGAGGAATGTGAAGTAGACCGGTAACTAATCGGTGACCTCGGCAATTGGGGCCACAACATCATCAGAGATCCATGCCTGATTCATCTTGATGAAAGTCAAACGATCCACATTATCTGTGGAAAGCCGGATGCGTTTGTCTGTAATTTACTCCTCCAGCTGTGCTGAAGGTTTCCCCTCAGATATTGACGCTGGCTGCTGGGCAGGACAACACCTCTTTTGGGTGACTAGCCCCCTCGGGCCATTCGTCCATTTTGGATACCCAGAAGTCTATTGGGTCCGGAACACAATACAAAAAATCGGTGTCGAGCCGCAGATAGTCGTGCACCATGTCTTAAGCTGGTCTCTGTGTGTTGGATGTGTGCCCTGCATTGCATGCGGTTGGTGAGGTGGTAAACAAAGATTGCCAGAGGTCACCCATTAGGCTTCTGCAACCTTGCCTGCTGCTGCCGCTACGCCTACTTGGCACTCTACTGCTGTCACGTCGCTGATGTTTTTCCACCGTGACATTTGGGGAACGTGAAGCAGACGCAACAGATGTCTCCAGTTGATCAATCAGCAAGGTCTCCATTTCCAGCTTTTCCTCTATTTGGGTGGGTGGAAGGAAAGTGCTGATTTTGTTTTGTACCGGGGTCCAGGAGGGTGGCCACCAGAATGTTTTTCATTTTGATGGCTTAATCGGGGATCTGTTGGGGGAAAGGAGCACCAAGCACTCTGTGAGGATGGAAACCCTTGTTTTCCCCCAACCCTCGGGGTCGAGGGGCACTAGCAAACTGATTTCCATTTCCTCCTCCACCTCAAATTCGCGCCAACCTTTTCCAAGGCGGGACTTTGGTACATCGGTGTTAGGAATACCTCCTCCCGCTCCTCCGGCACAGCTTAAAACAAGCCTGACTTGCCTGAGTGATGCACCCTAGAGCTGAGCGCACCTTGCACTAGTCTGGACCCCGAACCACTGCTAATGAAGAGTGAAATTTTGAATCTGTGGGGGCCCTTGGGATTTGACGGAGAGAAAGGTCCTTGTCCGCATCGTGTCCTTTCCCCTCCCCCTCGCTGGGGGGGCCCTGTTGTTTCAGAGTGTCCAACGATCTTTCCAAAAATAAGATCACCAAATTTTGCTCTGCTGCAAAGGGGATTGTCCGCCTGACCCTTTTGGGGGCTTTTTCAAAACTGGGAAGGGTGTACAGGTCTTTCACCTGCCTCCTCAACCCCCCAGGGCCGCACCGCTGTTTTAGGCCATGGTCATTGATGGTAAAGGCATTGCGTGCTGCCACAATCGTGGGATGTGGAGGGTGGAATTCCAGCGTGTTTTCCACTCAACAATGAGACGGTTAAGGGAGGCCCAGTGAGCGCAAGAGCCAGGCGGGAGAAGCAGGGTGCGAAAAAGGGAAGGCAAATTAGACTTGGCCTTCCTCAGCAGGCAGTCCAGACCGGGTGCTCTTTAAAATTTTTGGACGACAAAGGGTTCATGAATGTGCCAGGGAAGGGATGTGCTCCAGCTACCCATCTTAAGGGCGGCAGCAGATTTCGCCGTTTCCACTCCATCTTGCCTGGACAGGGTTTTTGGCACCCGCCAGGCTGGTCTCGTGCGGAGCCGTCAACAGTCCGACCCGTGGTGGCGGTCTCCAAGAAGATTAATTTCAAAGGCCTGGTTTCTTGGGCCATGTGCCACCAGAGGACCCTTTGGGGGAAAAAAAACCCCGCCATCCCCGCGGTTTTGAGAGCGTGCGTGAGCCCGAGAGCCACCCTACCCCCCCGAGACATCCACCCAGTCAACAGTGAGCTGTCACAGGATATGGGCCTTTTGGGCCCTGTTATAGTCCATGTGTCGGTGGTAGATGGGCTTTTCCGGCCACGATGCAGCAACGGTTGAAATTTTTGATGACCGTGGCTGGCCAGGGCAGGGAGGCTTTTCTGGCAAAGAAATGCTGCTCGGCTTGGTATTGGGGGCAGAAAAGGGGCCATACGTGACGGAACCATCTGTGTCCCCAGGGGAAAAGGGGCAACTTTTCCGGGGCCAAAAGCCTGGCAATGCCGACATTAGGCTTTTGGTTTTGGGGAGGGTTTTGGGGTTAAAAGTGTTTTTTCTCTCCTAAACCTGGAAGACAGAAGGTGGGGCTAGAGGGCCGCTGTACGGCGGAGGTCTCAAAAGGGGGAAGGAGAAGGGGTGGATGGGTCTCTGGGGTGCGGTGGTAGGGGCGACAGTGGGGTAAGGGAGGCTGACCTGTCATGACTCAGAGATAGGGGCGCTGAGGAACGTTGGTGGTGGCGGAGGGGGGAGGCGGACAGGGGTGTGACGTGGTTGGAGGCCCGGCGCGGTCTGGCCTTTTTTGGCCAGTGTTGCCCCCATTTCAATATGCTTTCGTTGCAGTGACTAGACTGTTGGTGGGGAAAAACCCCCAAAGTTTTGCCTTACCTTGCGTTTAGGAAAAAGGCGGCATTTGAAGGGGGTGAATCGGGCGGGTCAAAGAAGGCCCAGGTTTTGGAGGCCCGGCCTTTTTGAGGCGATAAGCGGGGGGGGGGATTGCACTGACGTGGCTGGCAAATCTACAGCGGCTTCTGCGACCGCCCTCTCCCTTTTTAGGGGGAAAAACCCGTACTGACATCCCCATCTCTTCCTCCTCGCCCATGGGAAGTGCTCGCAAAAAATTCTGCTGAAAAACCCGTTGGATCCGCAATGTGTATATCATCATAAACACAGGTGACTTCTGTCCTGATTTGCATCCGGAGCTGGGGCTACAAGCAAGAGGGACTGAAAGGGCTGTCGGCCCCGGAATTTTTGCTGATCGACCGGTTTCCCCTTTCCCCTTTTGTTGGCTCAAAAAATGGGGTAGAGCAGAAAAAAATATTTTTTTGGATCTTGTTTTTAAATCCCTTTGACCCAACCGCTTTTTTGTTCAAAGAGTCTTCAGAAAATGGATTATCCACGTGGGGGTCACGAGTTGACATTTGGTTGTTTTCATGTTGGAGGTGCTGGGATTGATGACGAATTTGTGGCCGTGACTGCAGGACGAGGGGGTAAGATGCTGATGCGGTTGTTTAACCTTTAAAGGGACAGTTTGGGCGCTGTTTCTTTACTGGATTCCAGGCCCTGACCCAGCGAGACGGTGACGGTCCGAACTGCGCCCGTGGCTGGTTTGTCGCCAAACTGGAAGGAGACCTTCGCCGTACCCTCCTCCATGTCCTACCCCCCACCTGAATTTCGCCCATGTCAGAAAATAAAAATTTGAGAAGGTATGGAAGATTTTTGGGAAAAGTCTCTTTTTAAAAAGGGCGGCAAATCTCAGCTATTCTCAATTCCCTCAAATAAAAAAAAAATTGCTGGATTCAAATAACTCAAAAAGATCTAAAACAAAAGCGGGCCCTGCCCCAAAAAGTGAAAAAAACAAGTATCTGAAATGTTTTTTCGGTAATACAAGGTTTTTTTTTTGGGGCACCTATCAAATTCACCTGTGGTGACTATCAAATTGCTGGATTCAGATTTAAGTGAAAAGTTGCCTCAAATGAACAAAGCTTAGTGCGCCAAAGTAAAAAAAAACACTATTGTTATGTTTCGTATAATACAAAAATTTTTTTTGCCCCCTTTCAATTACCTGTGGTGACTTTTTAAAAATTGCTGGATTCAAATTAAGTGAAAGGTGGATATATCAAAAGGTGGAATGGGCAAAATTAAAAATGAACCCTATTAAAAATGTTACTTATAAAAGTGGGTTTTGCACCTAAAAAGAGACCTGCAGTTACTAGAAAAGATGGTATTTAAGTTCAGGCTTCCCAATATAGGAAATGTTCAATAAAAAAAATGTTAAAAATAAAGTATTGCAGGCAATTTTTAATATGTTTTGGTGAACTTTACCCAGTATTCTTTATGAGTTTGTTATTCGTTAATACAGTATTTTTGGCACCTTTCAATTCACCTGTGGTGATTTAAAAATTGCTGGATTAAAATTTAAAAGTGCAAGGTGGATATATCAAAAAGGGGGTTGGGAAAAATTTGAAAAAAAAAAACCCTATTAAAAGTATTGAAAATAAAAGTGGAGTTTGCCCCTAACAAAGGACTCATACTAGAAAAGGGGTTTCCTTAGGTTCAGGCTTGCCAAATTTATAGGAAATATTTCAATAAAAAAAATTTCATAATAAAGCTTTGCGTGCTAGGGCTACTAAGTCTTGGTGAATTTTATCCATTTATTTTTTTTTTGAGTTGTCTATTCGTTTAATAAGATATTTTTGGCACCTTTTTTCAACCTGTGGTGATATAAAATTGTGGTTTAAAATTTTTAAGTGCAAGGGGGGATTTATAAAAAAGGGTGGAAATGGGGCAAATTGAAAATAAAACCCCTATCTGAAAGTATATGATAATAAAGTGGAGTTTTGCCCCCTAACAAAGAGACCTGCAATTTTACTAGAAAAATGTTTTTCCTATAGGTTAGGCCCCCCAAATATCCAGGAAATTTTCAATAGAAAAAATGTTAATAATAAAGCTATTGCAGGCAATGTCTACCTAAGGGCTTGGTGAACTTTACCCGTTTTTTTAAAAGGTTGTCTTTCGTTTAATACAAATTTTTGGCACCTTTCAATTACCTGTGGTGACTATAAAATTGCTGGTTTAAAGTTAAATGCAAGGGGGTATATAACAAAGGGGGAAATGGGCAAAATTGAAAAGAACACTATCTGAAATGTATATGAAAATAAAAGTGGAGTTTTGCACCTAACAAGAGACCTGCGTTATAGAAAGAGGGTTTACCCTATAGGTTCAGGTCCCCATATCCAGGAAATTTTTCAATAGAAAAACTTTTAAATAAAGCTATTGCAGTGCAATGTCTACACTAGTCTTGGGAACTTTATCCAGTTTCTTTTAGGCTTGTCTGTGTTCCCCCGGGGGGGCCCCCCCCCTCCGCTCCCCCCGTGTAAATATATAAAATTTCCAATTTTTATCAAACTAAATTGAAAGGTCACAGGTAATAGTAGAGGTTTTCTGTGGAAATTTAAAATTAATTTCGCTGAGCTGTTTGGACAAAGCGAGCGATGTCCTTTGCTCTGAGCGCTGGAGCACTGAGGCTGAACAGGAAAACGCTGTTTATGTAAAACAGGTTATGGATTTTTCCCGCCAATGAACCATACACATCCCCGTCTGACGTCGCAACACATCTCACCCTGTCTATTTGTAAGTGATTTTTCTGGCGCCCAAAAAGACAGGAAACGCCGAAATGGCGGTTTTTAATAGTTGCACAGATTTTAACCCAAATTTTCGCATGATCTTAAAAATCGATCACCTAAAAACTGTGCCCATTTTAACTTTGTCGATAATAATGCTCAACATATCAATAAGACCAATTTGACTTGGTCTGGTTGTCTGTAGTTTAGTGCCCCCTTTCGGATTACCAAATTATAAAAGTGTCTAATCGTATATTTTGGGGCCAACCCCCCAACCCCCCCCCCCCCACATTTTGGTGTATTCAACCGTGTCATGTCTGGTGCACAATGCGGAAAGAAGAGGTGAAATTTCCAAATTAAATTTATTGGGCCGATTTTTCATTTTTAAAGTTTTCCAAGAATTAATTTTTTTTCAATTAAATGCTAACAGAGGAATGCAAATCAATATTGATTCCCCTGATTTAAATTTTTTTATAAACATCCTATATGTCACCCTAGTGTGATATTTTACTCAGTTCGTCACAATTGGAGGAGCACCTACAGGATTTAAGGGATTCATTTTTATTAGGATTTGTTTTCAGCAATCTTTTCTGTTCAAGGAGCTGTGTAGGGACTTTTTTTCAGGATGTACTTATGTTTGCATTGGCTCCACTTTGTACTGCACATGACGTTTTGATTACTTTTTTAATCCATTTTATGTGTAGTGGGATACCCTAAAAATACAATTCAGTCAATGTTTTTTATTTATGTTTTAGAGTGTTCATCATGCAGATTACATAACTATTTATAGCCCAGGTCGTTATGGAATGGACACAGTGATGCCAAATAAGGGTCCTTTTTTTCCAGTGATAAGCATTTCTAATGGGGAAACAGCAGTGTGTGTGTTTTACTGTATGTTTATGTTCATGTTCATGCTTTAAATTTATTTTTTCACTTGTCACTTGGGACTAGACTCAACAATTGTGTGGTCATTGGTAAAATAAATTGCAGTACATGTCTATACTATATATGTATTACTGTTATCCAGCCATTGTTTGCTCTCCAGATATCATGATGACCATTGAAACTGCGCAAGGGTGCTGAGGAAGAACAGAGGCAGCTCCCTCTGTTGAACTCCTTAGTGGGTGGTCCCCTATTGATATGGAAACAAAGGGGTTAATGATGGGATCGAGATAAATTCCCTGCTGCAACTGCTGAGCCGTAGCAATAAACCCCTTGGGCTCCCCCAAAGGGTTTGCGACATATCTCCTGCGCCCTCATCATCACCATAACATACTCTTACTTCATGGTGTATTAAGCACCAAGGTATCAAGATGTACAGGTACTTTATGGAGCATTAAGGGGTTAATGTTATGCATAAGACTCAGGACAATTCAGCTTGATTGTGCGCCCAATTATTAGCCTTTTTTCCACTCAGAAAAAAAGGAAATACATAATTTACTTTTCCCTGTCAACGTAGTCATATGATGGCATGCTTTTTGCAGGACAACTTGGATATTTTGTGGAAGTAAAGAAACAAATTACAACTTTTTTTGGAAAGAGTTCACTGAGTGGTATGAGCATTGTATTTTTACTGTGGATCAGTATGATTCTGAAAATGTTCTATGCATAAACGCAAGATTTCAATGCTCACTTGTCGGGTACCAACTTGGGGGTTGGATGTAGAAAATGGACTCTGAGGACCCAAAAAGCCTTTTTTTGTTTCCCGATATTGCGGTAATTCAAAAAATTTTAAAATTGACTTTAGAATAAAAATACAAAATGTAGCCCCCAAAAAACCAAAAAATTACAGCGATGCACTACAGGCAACCAGGCTTGTTCATTGCTGCCATATCCAACAGCAACAATGGTTAAAAGCAAACAGTGCACAAATCAAAGCCATATGTGATGATCACATAATAGTGTGTCATAAACATGTAAGTACATTTTAATTATCTAATAAAAGTAATACCAAACAATAAAATCAAAAAACACCTCTGCATGCTGGTGTGAACAGATATTAAGTTGGTGTGTAGTTTTTTATCATCTAATTGTTCCCCTAGCAGTGGGGTATGTGAGCTTTTGCTCTGCAATTAACTGCACCTGTCAATTTTTCCCAGTTAGTATAAAGGCCAGAGTTGTCAGCTTCTGGGTTCAGTTTAGTCCAGCAATCAAGCTGTGAACATGGCCCAAAAAAATTGTGGTGTTTTTTGAGTAAGTAATGTCCCATTTTTTGTATGTTTTTTCTTCAAACAATAAAATCCCATTAAAAAACACATTAAAAAAAATGTATTACTATTGTTAAAAGAAATTCTGTTCTTGTACGGTTGTACCTATATAAATAACTGGAATTGACACACACAATATAAACCATGATCAGCTCCATCCACAATATAAATGACTACAAAATATAATATGTGTATTGCAAAAAGTATGTACACGCAAAACATAAAGAAGCATCACACAAATAAATACATTCATTTATATCCCGCCATATGTGAGGCTAAATCTAAAAAATGTCATATTCATTCCTAATGAATCTATTCCTATCTGCACATGTGCTGTTGTTATGGTAATGTTTAAACAATTTGGATGTATGCGTGCTGTACCTTTTTTTTTCTAATCCATATCAGTGAAAGACTTCTACTGGTTAAACACGCGTGTGCAATTGCCATAGTGTCATTTTGTCGATTCATACTTCACACATGCATGGTTTATTCTCCCTATTTTCCAACCATCAGGAGCCATGCAGAACCTCCATCATATTTGAAACTTGGTAAGTAAAAAGGAGAGGACACACGGTATATTTCAATCTGTAGAACAGGAAAAACTCACATAATGGTTTTATTATGTAGAAAGTAATGTTTAAAAAACACACCCATTTTTGTGCACTACTTTAAAGATTCTATCCGCTACGTAACCATGTAATTCATGATGGTGGTATTAAAATTATTAAGGGAAGATATTAAACTTGCTCAGTAAATATATAAAAAATAATTTTTATAATTGAAGCCGTTCAGTTATCTGATATTCAATTCCAGCAAGCAGAATGCTTCCCTCTTAAATAATTTCTCCTTTCCATTTCCTCCATTAATGAGGTTTTTAATATGTTCCAGGCCAAAAAAGCATAGGACAAATTCCTATCATGTTCATCTCGGAAATGTTTCGAGGCACCAAGTACGTGATCCATAATCTGTATATCATAAATGTGCTCAGATATTTGCTTCCTCAAGGTTTGTGTGGTGCAAAAGCAGTAAAACATAAAAAATATACAAATTGGTTATCACTGTAATCATATCGATCTACTGAGTAAAGCAGGCATGTCTTTTATACCAAACAGTAACCGCTCTAAGAAATAAAAATAAAAAAACACTACCAGGATTGCTGCATTTTGTTCAAAACACCTCACAAAAACCTTAATAAAAAGTGATCAAAGCGTCATATAGACCCCATAATGGTACCAATAAAATGTCAATTTATCCTGTAGAAAATAAGTCCATAATCAGCTCTGTATACAGAAAAATAAGAAAATTATGGCTAGCAGACTATGACAACAAGAGGCGTGTTGAATACAGAATGGGGCGACTTCTGGAAGGTTTCACCTGTTCTGGTACCTTGGAGCTTTGCAAATAGCATGGGACCACCAAAATTGCTTTTTAAAAACCCAAAATAGCGCTCCCCCCTTTGTACGCCCCCCCAAATGCGTCAAAACAGCAGTTTATACAATTAAGGGTTTTTTCCGAATTTGGGAAAGAAAGCATAAAAAATTTGGGGGGTTTTTTTTCCGGGTTCTTGTAAAATTAAACATTTGCAGTTTGTTGGGAAAAAAAATAACTTTTCTTTTTTCACCCCCTAACCAAAAAAAATTGTAAAAAACACTTGGGGGTGTCAAATACTTACTAACCTCTGTTAAAAACCTTAAAAGGATTTGTAGTTTTCCTACTGCCAAAAACTGCTGCAACTCCTTCTCTGTGGCCCCCCATTTACACCCCCTCCCCCCAAAAACCATCCTTAATTCTGTGCCCCCCTTATTCACCCACCCTCAGTACTCCTCTTCCTCTCCCCTTCCCCAAACCTTTCAAGGCAAACCCTTTTGCCCGTGAATCCAGTTAAATCCAGTAACCCTGAAAAAAGCTCCCTAAACTCTCCCCCCATACTCTCTGCCTAATCTCTGTACCTCCCCTCATGCAACTCCGTCCCACAGGACCCTTTTTCTCTGCTTTCTCTTATCAGCTCTTCACATACCTCTCCAAGATCTCCATACTTCCTCCATACTTGGAAAATACTCTCCGACACATCAGACTCTCCCCCAAATTTTTGCTACCCAAAAGCAAACCATAAACCCTCTCTTCAGGATAGCCCTATAAACCCCCCTGCCATACAACCCCCTTCCCAACATGTTGCCCCCCCACCATCTGCCTCCCCCAACCTTCCTTTTAGACTGTAAACCCTCGCGGGCAGGGTCCTCTCTCCCTCTGTACCAGTTGTTTGTGATTTATCTTCATCTTTGTACTTGTATGACCTATGCTATGTATGTAAGACCCTCGAATGTCCAGCACCCTTGGAACTAAAAGCGCTATAAAATAAATAATAATAATAGTAATAGTAAAATGTCAATCTACAGTGGACATATGGTAGATGCTAATTATAAATTATTTTGGCAAATTTCTTACTAAATCAAAAAACACAATGTGTCACAAAAAACGTTTCTGAACAATGGATAGGTAAAAAAGTCCAAAAAAATTATTTCACTAAAAATTTAGATTCCATACCACTGTATGTATGGATTAAAGGAATGTCAGGAGAATTTAAATATTATACATAATATATATATATATAGTTCTTCCACCTGGGGCCTTTAATTGGCAAGAGTGGGAGAATCTAGCCCCCCTTGACACCTCTAATGAAAAAGAATTCATCATCAAAAGGAAAAAGAATTGTGTTTTAACAAATATTTGACCTCTTTTAACATTTCCACATCAGTGCTCTAAGTGTACAAAAGCTGTGTTAAAGCGACAATTGCCAATTTTTTTGGGGCTACCAGTTAAAATG
>JAODAL010052690.1:0-25804 GCA_025379985.1 Phyllomedusa bahiana
GGGGGGTTTTTTTTTCCCTTCCCTTTTGCTTTAATTTCCTGTGAAACACCTAATGCGTTAATAAACTTCCTAATTGGGTTTTGAATACTTTAAGGGGGGGTAGTTTCTTAAATGAGGTAATTTTGGGGTATCTAACATACAGGTCAATCAAAGTCACGTTAAAAACTGGACTGGTCCCTAAAAATATGTATATTGCAAATTTCTTGAAAATTTGAAAATTACTACTAAATTTATAAGCCCCTAATGCCCGTAAAAAAAAAAATACATTTAAAAAAATTATGCCAAACTACAGTAGACATATGGTAGATGCTAGTTATAAACTATTTTGAGTGGTATAACTATGTGTCTTACATGCAGAAATTTTTGAAGTTTGAAATTGGTAAATTTTTTCAAATTTTTCACGATAATTTGAAATTTTTCACAAATAAACAATCATTTTATGGACCAAAATTTCTTACTATCTTAAAGCACAATGTGTCACGAGAAAACAATCTCTGAATCACATGGATAGGTTAAAGTGTCAAAAAGTTATTCTCACATAAAGTGACACATGACAGATTTAAAAAATGGGGCTCTGTCAGAGAGGCCAAAACTGGCTCCGGCGGTAAGGGTTTAAAGGGATTGCTGATGCTGTTCAGCACTACAACAGTTAACTCCTCCATTGGGGCTTGCCCAAAAGTGCAGCGTATCCTT
The DNA here is from genome assembly GCA_025379985.1 of Phyllomedusa bahiana. Lineage (NCBI taxonomy): Eukaryota > Metazoa > Chordata > Amphibia > Anura > Hylidae > Phyllomedusa > Phyllomedusa bahiana. The sequence goes on from JAODAL010052690.1 coordinate 694, forward strand.
TGCTGTTGGCTCCTTTAAAAGGCACCTCCTCCCAACAGACTGTGCCTGAGTATTGGTGTTGTTGGGCTAAGGCCTGCTTCACTGCCTCAAGCCCTCATGTCCGGTCTGTGCTGCATTCTCGTTGAGTTCCTGCCTTGTTCCTGTGCAGTTCTTCCTGGTGGTGCTGAGTTCCAGTGTTGTTCCTCCTGGCAGTGCCGTGTCTCAGTGTTGATATAGCGGTTCTTTATTTCTTTCTTCCTTAATAATCTTATAGATCCATAAACTTGCTGCTCTCTCTGTGTTCATCTATGTTACAGCTCTATTCTCTGTATATGCATTGTAGCGCATGCGTCGATGCCCTTTCCCTTACTCAGCTGGTTTCAACATCTGCACATGCGCCACCTCCGGCGCCTCGTTGTGGATCCATTTCCGCTTCCGATGAGTGCACTATGCTCCGCGGGGATCCTATTTGTCCTGCTCATGTAATCCACACACTGCACTGTTTCTTCACTTACCGGGCTACTGGCCCTATTCTCCACTTCGCCTTTCTTCTCATGGTAAGCATTTTGCCTCTTTCCTAGGGTATAATCGGGTGTAATAGCCTGATTAGTGTCACATTTCTGTGAGAGAGTTCCATGCAGTATCATAGCCTACTTGATTGGGTTGCCCCACACTACTAAGATTCTTACCAGTTTCTGTGATGGTATATACCTTTCATTAGTCTTGGTATTCCTTGGTATTCCTAATATTCTTACCACTATGCCTTTTTCCTATTGATATTATTGTGACTGATCTTTGTACATATACACAGTGATCAATGTATATAATTGCTATGTAAATAATTGTAATGTGTTTTTCTATGTGTTATGTACAATGTACCAGGTATGTCAAAATGATTTTTTGTTTATGTTTTTTGTTTATGTTCTTATTGGTGTATTATTTATTTGTTTTTTAGTGACTGTTTGAGAAAGGTCGTCATTGAGCGAAACGTCATGACATGTTAGTCACTTGCACTATATAAATATTGTTGGAGCCTGTGGAATACGCCTAAAAAATTACACTTACTTTTTCATCTTAAATTGGAGTGCAATCATTTTTCGTTATGGCAGTGTTCCTGTATTGTTCCTCCTGGTGGTGCCGAGTTTCAGTGTTGTTCCTCCTGGCAGTGCCAACGAGTTCCTGTACTGTTCCTCCTGGCAGTGTCGATATATGCCTGTGCTGTTCCTCCCGGCAGTGCTGACGAGTTCCTATGCTGTTCCTCCTGGTGGTGCCAATGAGTTCCTATGCTGTTCCTCCTGGCACACCCGAGCATCCAGCTATCCCTCTTCTAGATTTTTGCTTTGAATTAGATCATCTTATACAATGGACTTGATAAGTATCCTGCCTATTTTCTACGTTTTCTGTTGTCAAATATTACTATTTTATGATTATTAAAAGTAAAAATTTCAGCCTTGGTCAATTGCTATATTTAACTTTCCACAGAACTTCCATGCGAACCTGTTCCCCTGGATTGCCGTTCTTCTCCCATGTCTAGTCCTCTTGGTAGTTATGCCAAGTTAATTTCCATGCCTCATTCTAGGATTCGTAAGTCCAAGTCTCATTTGGTTTCTGTTTCTTCTTCATCTATTCCAGTATCTCCGGATTCTGCTCCTGATGTCTTCTCTGCCTCTCCTTGTATGGCTGTCAAGTCTAATGTATCCTCTGCATCTGTTGTTTCCCAAGAGACCCCATTTTTTCTATCGATAATGCTTCTAGAGATTCCAAGATAAGTGTGTCTTCCATTCCTGCTACCCATTTTTCCTGTCCTGCATGTAAGACTTCCAAATCTGGTCCGGTTTTCAAAATCTTCAAGCCTTGTTTTGTCGGTGGAAATATCAAATTCCGTGCTGTCAGAAGAAATTTCAAGTCTACCAAAATCTTGGAATCTACACCATATATTTCTGGCTTGGTCCCCCCTGAGACTACTATCTCTGCCTTGAGACCTGATGACACTGAATACAGCACTCATACTGTTTTCAAATCCGCACCTTCAATATCCATAACAATGCCTTCTGTTTCTGCTCAAGCTTCTGTGTCCAAGCAGCCAGATCCAACTTCTGTTCTAGTGTGAGACTAAGTATCCTCTATTTCTCAAGCATTTTCTCCTGTAAACCCTGAGGCTACCCCAGTTATTCCTGCACCTTCTCCAACCTTGTGTGAAGTACCAGCCTAGATTATGCTTGAACCTGCCTCTGTACCAGCAATGATTTCTATGTCCTCTGATCTTTCTAGTCCCATTTCGGAATCGACTTCCGATTTATGTGACTTGTCATGTCAAGCACCAGCTCTGATTGCGCCTGAACCTGTCTACCCAGTACCTGGACCAACTTCTTGTTCTCCTGCTTTGCATCCGTGTGTAAGGGATCACAAGTCCCGCTCAGAGTATGTACATGTTGGGGAGTGCATGCACATCAAGGTGTGCTCTCACCGCAGCCCCCCTCTGGTGGCTGTCTTCTGTGTCCAATCTACGCCTTCCACGTTATAGGGCCATCTGTCTAGGAGAAGTCATACCAGGTCAAGTCGATTCTCCTAGAAGAGGAAGCATCCCTGATTCTGGCATCTACTCCTCATGCAGTTGTATTGGGTCCTCCCAATCCTGTGTATTAGGGGTTCTCTGTACCACCTATTGTTCGGGATCCCTCTGGTTCTGAGACATTTCTGCTAAGCCTTGCCTCTCCTATGGTACTAGATGTGGGCAGCAAGCAAGTTGAGACGGTCGAGTCCAGCCCTACCAATGTGTTGGAACCCTGCCTTGAAGCTCCTATGCTATGTAGTTCCCGCCAGCCATCGTTTCCTACTTTGTGTTCTGCTATGAAGATACCCGTCTGCCTTGTTGATGTTCAGGTTGCTGGTTCTACAATCCTGTTGGAACCTGAAGACTTTGTACAGTCCACGCTGTTTAAGTCCTGTAACCAGTTTCGGTCTGCTTATGAAACTTCAGCTCAGCAAGCTCTGATATTGCCTTCAAGCTCCTTGCAGCCTCCTGCTGAAACATCCTTGTACCAGCTTCTCCTCTATGTTAATTGCCTCTGTGGTACTGATGTTGTCATGATCTCTTTCAAGAAGGACACAGCTCCAGATGTGGCTGTTCAGCCTGGTCCTAAGTGAAGTACCTGTATCTTCAGGCAGAACAACCATCTGCATGTCCCCATGCCTTCTCTGTGAGAGAGGAGCCCTAAGGAGGGGAGTGGGGTGGTATTGTCACAATCTGAAAATTCCTCTGCCTCCTGCCTGCATGCAACTGTGTGTTCGATCCTGGAGGTTGGAGTATTGGTGTTGTTGGGCTAAGGTCTGCTTCACTGCCTCAAGAACCTGTGTCCGGTTTGTGCTGTCTGAACTGCGTCAGCATACCAACAAGATATTGCTCTTGTAATGAATGTTGTCTGAATATATGTCATGTCCTATAAGGGATTTTTAAGGATATTTTTCAGTAAAGAAACAAAAATGTTTTACCAAAATTTGAAATTGCAATGATATACTGCAAAAATTACAGCATGTTTCCATTTTTAACTTAGTACGTTTTGCATCTAAAAATCAGGAAACAAAGTCGGCCAATATTATTTTTATTTATAAATTACCATATATACGCGAGTTTAAGCTGACCCAAATATAAGCCGAGGCACCTACTTTCGCCACACAAAAAACTGGAAAAACGTATTGACTCAAGTAAAAATAAAAATGGATACCAATAAAATTGCATAGACAGGTATAAGCAGTTTAATGTCCCCCAAAGGCAGGTGTAGGAAGTTTAATGTGCCCCATAGGCAGGTATATGTCCCCCATAGGCGGGTATATGTCCCCCATAGGCAGGTATAGGCAATTTAATGTCCTCCATAGGCAGGTATATGTCCCCCATAAGCAGATATAGGCTGGTATATGTCCCTCATAGGCAGGTATAGGCAGATATATGTCCCCCCATAAGCTAGTATATTTCCCCTATAGGGAGGTATAGGCAGGTATATGTCCCCCATAGGCAGTTATAGGCAGGTATATGTCCCCAATTACAGGTATAGGCAGTTATAGGCAGGTGTATGTCCCCTCATAGGCAGTTATAGGCAGGTATATGTCCCCTCAAAGGCAGGTATAAGCAAATATATGTCTCCCATAGGCAGGTATAGGCAGGGTTTGTTAAAAAAAAAAAAAAAAAAACTAACACTCACCTGATTAAGAAATGTGTTCCTCCTTGTGGCATGATGCATAACACATTCTGCACCATGAAGTTTATGCCCTCACTGTGCTCCCGACCTCTGGCATGAAAAAGCCTTAAAGCACCTTTTGTTACACAAACGGAAGTGGTGGGAAAGGGCGTCACTGGCCCTCTGTTTCACTATAGCATTAAACTTGCAAAAATCTCAGTGCAGTTTTGATTATCAAACATTTCTGATCAAAATTAGCATTAATTAAAGAAATGCTGAATGTAAAACTTACAAAAAAAAAATGTAAATATTTTGCAATTCAGTAAAAGATTTTTTTGAATACATCAACTTCTTCCTTTGCTGAAGATTTCCTGAAGACCAGCTAATCACCTACGGTGATAAACCCCTGGCAATCAGCTCTTATCAGGGGATAAAGTATTATTTTTACAGATGGGAGCATGGTAAAATATGAAACAAACTGTATGCTCACATTAAAGCACTATCCACAGAATACAGTTATTAGAATACATTAGCTGAGTCCTCTATATTCAGAAACAGCAGGCCACACGACATTTTAGGAGAGCCACAACCCCTTCACAGTCAGCCATTCAAGCAGTGCTAGCAGTACCTCTCTGATTTGGCTCATACAACCTGCAGACATAATTTGTATTACATTATTGTGGGACATTTGGCCACGGATTGAGACAACTTTATTATTTCCACTTTTTTTTATTCCTGTCCAGACATATACTGCAATGAGGACTGGTTCACATCTGCATAGGAGGTTCTGTTCAAAACCATCGTTGCAAAAGTGGCAATGGACCCAAAGGGATCTGTTTCATAATGATTATCAACAGCACTGATGGACCCATTGACTACAATTGGTTTGTTGGGTTTCTGACTTCGTGTCCATTGTTTTGAAAGGCAAAAGTAATACAACTTGCAGTGCTATTTTTTCCATCATTCCTGAAGGAGGTTCTAACCAGAACCTCCAATACTGATGTGAACCAAGCCTTATAAATGTAAGCAATATAGTATGTAAATGATTCTTCTATATGACAGAGTATCAAATATTTACCCTTCATTCTCATAACCTTGAGTATACCAGGATATAAGGCATTGTTACATACTATGGTTGAAAAATCATATGTTTTTCAAGTTCAGCCAAGGGTGAACTTGATGTGGATGAAAGAAAGGAGTAGAGGTAGTGTAAGAGGTTTGTTTCTGCTGTTGATCCACAGTAATATGGAACCCATAAGGCATGAACCAATCTGTCCTAAAGGTAACGTTTACCCCTGATCCCAAGTGCTGATTAGATTGGATCACCATCAAATATATATATATATATATATATATATATATATATATATATATATATATATATATATATATATATATATATATATATATATATATACATGCCGTAAGTGTTAATATTGTTTTGTAAAAATTTATTTTCTAAGCCTTTTTTGAAGCCCTCATCCGCTCCTGAGGTGACTATTTCAGAGATTCACAGTTCTTACAGTACGGAAGACTTGTCAATTCCGGAGATCCAGAAAGAAGGATTGCCCTCCTTTTTTGTAGGGGTCAATTATATACTTATAGCTAATTGCAAAATAAACTCTTCTCCACTACTCTGCCTGCCCTAGGACAATACACAAACAAACCCCTTGTAAAGGCCATGTCTCCCACCCACCATCTACCAGATAAAAGTGGAAGAGAACAGCAGAAAGTTAATAGCATGGGGTTAAGTAGATTTTCTGCAAGATGGTTGGAGCGGAATGTAGAAAAATCTATTTAGATTGACTAACATTAGATATGCTTGTCTTATGTTTAATGTTATCATCCATTTCTAGATTTATGTTTAGAACCAACCGATATGGTTTAGAACCACCAGAAGAAAATGGAAACAGCTCACCTGGAGTCCAGGCTAGACTGCTATTGATTGCCACACAGCTGAGGGTGCAAGTCCTTTCAGTAGTACAAATTTCAAATGTGGATGCCAGCACAATCGATGCAGAAACTTCTCAATGCAAGCGGGATAAAAGTTAAGACATATCCATCTTTTATTTCTTCATATTAAAACATCATTGTGTCCATCTAAATGCAAACGGGAAACATGTTATCCAACGCCTTAGCTGCAGACTTGGCTAACCAACGCGTTTCATGGTCTTAGTAAGGGTCACGTGACCCGAAACACGTCGGTCAGCCAAGTCTGCAGCTAAGGCGTTGGATAACATGTTTCCCATTTGCATTTAGATGGACACAATGATATTTTAATATGAAGAAATAAAAGATGGAAATATCTTAAAGGGGTTTTGCCAGGACGTTCCTTATCTGCTAAGAAGCAATTGTAAACAAGCCACACTGACCTGAGAGAGCAGAGAATCAGCCAGAGCACAGAGCCATGCATAAGGGATCGTGTGAAATGTTCACTCAAATAATCAAACTACAACTAGTGGATTCTGTATACAAAAGACAACAACTTTTCTCCACAGCAGCTTGAAAGCTTCTTCATGTTCTCTGTCATCAGATAAAGCAGAGATCTACTCAGATAATCACACTACAACTAGTGGATTCTGTATACAAAACACAACATATTTCTACCCGGTGCCTTGAAAGCTTCTTCAGCTCCCTTTCATCAGATAAGAAGTGTTCTCTGCGCAGGCCTGGCCTGCAGCTCTTGTCAGGTCGTATCTAATAGACGCTTTTAAGTAACTAAGGGCAGGTAAGGCAGCCTGTAGCTCTCTCAGACTGGAATTTTTGTAATCACATATATTTAGAAAAGTGATTAAATGCCCATTTGGGAGGATCCCACGTCAACATTACATCGTGGCAAAACCCCTTTAACTTTTATCCCGCTTGCATTGAGAAGTTTCTTCTTCGATTGTGCTGGCATCCGCATTTGAAGTTTGTACAACCGATATGGTTTGGTCTGCCTTGTAAATGTAAAGTGTTAATGGCAGGATAAGACATTTAAATAAATTTTGTCTTGACCAAAAGGCGGAAAATACAAAAAGGAGGTTGACTTTCTAAACTAGCTCAAAAAGTGTTATCCTGGCCTTGAAAAGTAATTTGCAAGTCTCTTGTTGTGAGAGTCTTATAAAAGCACAGAAAAAGACTCATATTCATAAAATGAGATACAACATTAAATATCATCATTAGAAAAACTAAACACTAATAATGGAGAAAAGGTATGATGCAGCCATTTTCGTCAGTTTGAGGTAAATGCTCAAATTGAGATTAATGGAATATTCCTTTTCACCGGAGCAAGAATTTAAAGCATATGCATGATATCTTTCGTAGACCAATTGTAATTCTTCCATTAAAATAAATTATTAATTTGCAAAACATTTTGTGGAACTGGAATATATTACTATGTGTCATTACAGTTGCAATGATTATTTTATGCAATAACAGAAAAGCATAATGATGTGTGAAAAGTACTGATGCAATGAACAGTCTCACACAAAGACTCTATGAAAAGAAACTCTTTCCCTAGCATGCACTATTAGGAAAAGATACTTTGTTTTGAGAAAAAGCAATCTTTAACACAAGAGCGCCATCCACTGTTACATTTAGTTACATCATCAAATCAGCAGTGTGTGCTTTACTAGAAGATGATGATGCATTAGGCTATGTCTACACAGCTAATATAAAAATACTGTTGAAATTCCAACGCTATTTAACATCACTGTGCTGTGGTTTGTGGTGCCGGTTTGCACAAAAAAACGTGGTCAGTTTTCGGCCCGGTACATTGACTGTATTGGAATCTAACAGGGATCCGGCAGAAGATAGAACATGTTCTATCTTCCAGGGGGAGGGCCAGCAGTTTAAAAATCCGAAAAAAGAAAATCCGCGCAATGGGGACAACAGCTGTCCACTGCCTGTCAAAAGCAGCTGAAAAAACTGCAATTTTTTGGCGCGTTTTTAGTTTTTTGGAGCGTTTTTTGAAGCGCTTTTTGGAGCGTCTTTGCTCTGCTTTTTAATGTATTCACAAATTAAGCCATTGGATGTAAACTACACCCTACAGGTGGAGTTAACATGTTAAGTAGTCACTTCCTTTAGATCACTGTAGCCATTTTGAGCACATTGTCCTTTGTGTGCTGCTGCGTGCTACTACTTTATCAAATTTTGCACCAGATTCTTGCACTAAAATCCACAAAAACCCACATTATCTTTCCATACAGCAAGATAACTGTATTAACGTCAAAATCTGTAAAGAAAAGGATTTTAGCGGCAAAATCCCAGAAAACGCATTATTGCGCCAAATTCCGCAAGCGAGATCACTTTATTAGTGCCAAAATTTTTAAAGATCTTAGCGCCGAAATCCGTAAAAAACTTATTTTTAGCGCCAGAAGCGAGATAACTTTATTAGCGCCAAAATATGTTTAGTAAAGGATTTTAGAGGCAAATCCATAAAAAAAACGGATTCTTGGGCCAAAATCCGTAAAAAAAAACGTATTTTTGGCGTCAGAAGCTAGATAACTTTATTAGCGCCAAAATATGTTAAGAAAAGGATTTTAGCACCAAAATCCGTAAAAAAAACGTATTTATGGCGGCAAAAGCGAGATAACTTTATTAGCGCCAAAATATGTTAAGAAAAGGATTTTAGCACCAAAATCCGGAAAAAAATGGATTCTGAAGCCAAAATCTACAAAAAACTTATTTTTAGCGAAGAATATATGAATTGCGCAAAAATCGTTAGCGGCCAAAGCATGATCCTTTTATTACAAAATGTACAAAAAAGGACACATCAGACACTTGTATGCAAATTTGATCAGGTATAACCTTTATTAACCCACTATAGGTGGGACTTGGGTCTCATGGGAGGGTTTTCATTGAAAAATCGCGGCAAAAAACGTCGCGAAAACGCGCCAAAAGACGTCCGGCGCTTTCAATAGACTCCTGTAGTAAATTTTCTGCCCTGCTCTGGCATTTTTTAGAGCATGTTGCAAAATACGACCAGTAAAAAAAACGAGCAGAAAAAAGAAGCTCAGTGGAGACAGCAGGGCCTTTTTACAATAGAAGTCTATGGGAGATGATTACAGTCGTTTTTCCAGCGTTTTTAGAAAACTAAAAACGCTGAAAAAACTGACGTTTTTCTGTGCACTGTAGATATAGCCATACACAACAATCTGGTTCAGGCCTGCAGTATATGGTATACCAGGTACTCTCTGAAGAGGTCAGTTGATCGGTAGATGTGGCAAATTGCATTGACTTCATTGTGTCACCTATGTTGGCTTGCTGATGTCCTTAGTGTGCACCCAAGACACCAGCGCTAAGTAGGTGGCACAATGAAGTCAGTTCAATGCATGTCCTGTGCTGAGCAGCTGACTTCCTTAGTATGCATGGGATCTCTCATAGCCAGCCAGTAAGTCTCTACTCCACTATAATTTTTATTTGTCACAGCAGCACTCTGCAAATGCCAAGATACATGCAAACACTGAATTCCTGAAATATTTTGAATTATACTACTGCTATATTACCTATATGTGGAAAATGTAGGTTTTCATATACATTTTGATCAATTGTGCATGCCCATTTACCACGTGAAGATAACCTCATGAGATGGGATTTTTCTAATGCACTCACCTCTCCTGAGGCCAAAGCAGCCAATGCATTCGGTGAGAAAAAAAAACATGTGTTCCTGTCATTAATTTTACGCATATTCCACATAGATATTGTCCATCACCTCAGCAGTCACTTTACAATGAAAATCAGCACTGACAAGTTTGCTTTTTTAAAAGCTCTCACTTACGTATAAAAGCATAATACCTCTAAATAATAGTCATACAGTTACCAAATAACACAACTATACAGTATCTCACAAAAGTAAGTACACCCCTCACCTTTTTGTAAATATTGTATTGTATCTTTTTATGGGACAATGCTGAAGATATAACACTTTGACACAATGTAAAGTAGTTAGTGTGCAGCTTGTATAACTCAGCACACAGCCATCAATGTCTAAACTGCTGGAAACAAAAGTCAGTACACGCCTAAGTAAAAATGGACAAATTTTGCTCAAAGTGTCAATATTTTGCAGGACCACCATTATTTTCCAGTAGTGCCTTAACTCTCTTGGGCACAGATTTCACTAGACCTTTACAAGTTGGCATTGGAATCTTCCGCTCCTCCACCCTCCATTTGACAATGCCCCAAAGATGCTCAATAGAGTTTAGGTATGGAAACATGCTTGGTCAGTCCAGCATCTTTACCCTCATTTTCTTTAGCAAGGCAGTGGTCATATTAGAGGTGTGTTTTAGATCGTTATCATGTTGAAATATTGCCCTGCGGCCCAGTTTCCAAACAGAGGGGAACATGCTTTGCTTCACTACATCACAGTACATTTGGCATGCATGGTTCCCTCAGTGAACTGTAGCTACCCACAGACGGCAGCACTCATGCAGTACCAAACCATGACACTCACACCACCATGCCTGACTGTAGTCAAGACACACTTGTCTTGGCACTCCTCACATGGTTGCCGCTACACACACTTGACACCATCTGAACCAAAGAAGTTTATCTTGATCTCATCAGACCACAGGACATGGTTCCAGTAATCCATGCCCTTAGTCTCCTTGTCTCCAGCAAATTGTTTGCAGGCTTTCTTGTGGATCATCCTTAGAAGAGACTTCCTTCTGGGATGACAGCCAAGCAGATCAATGTGATAAAGTGTGTGGCATATGGTCTGAACACTGACAGGCTGACTCCCCATCCCTTTAACCTCTTCAGAAATACTGGCAGCACTGCGGCTGGAAAATACAATCTCCGGATATGATGCAGAGCATGTGCATTTAACTTATTTGGTCGACCGTGATGAGGCCTGTTCTGAGTAGAACCTGTCTAGTTAAACCGCTGTGTGGTCTTGGCCACGTGCTGCAGCTCAGTTTAAGAGTGTTGGGAACTTTAATTTACAGAAAGTTCATTATAAAAAATAAACGGGCAAATATATATAAGCAACCCTGCTAACTAATGAGTTTTGGTATTTCCATTTAACCCCTTACCGACATTGGATCTATGAGTACGTCCCAATGCTGGTAAGGGGCTTTGCCGCTATATAGCCACCGGTTACAGTGTGGGAGCGAACCGAGAAGGCTTCCATCACCGCCATATTCTCGATTTTGCTGCTTCCGGACCCAGGCAGTAAGTAGTAAAACCGCCATCTTTGTACACCCTAATACTTTGTATTACAATGGCGAAGCACCCTAGAGGGACTTAAAGTAAAATAAAAATAAAAAAAATAAAGTGTAAACAAATAAATTAAAAGTCCAAATCACCCCCTTTTTGCCATTTTACAAATAAAAAACCCAAAAAGTTACACATATTTGGTATCGCCGCATCCGAAAAAGTCCGATCTATTAAAATGTAACATCAGTTTATCCCATGCACTGAACACCATAGAAGAAAAAATTCCAATCGTCAAAATTGCGTTTTTTTTTTTGTCATTTCACGTCCCATAAATTTAATTAAAAAAGTAGCATCTATTCCAAACTGGTAGCAATTAAAAGTACACTTCAGCCTGCAAAAAATTCATCCTCACTCAAGTCCGCAGGTGTTACTACAAAAAAGTTATTGGTCACAGAAAATGGCACTGCGATGCAATTTTCAAAAATAGAGAGTGTGTTTACAATTTTTTTAAGGAACAAAACATAAAGGAAACTGTACATGTTTGTTATTGACGGATGTGTTTCAACATGTAGAATACAGATAATACATAATTTTTACTAAAGATCGAATTTCGTAAAAACAAAACTTCCGCAAACATGGCACAAGTAAGTTTTTTTTCACATTTTGCCCCACTTAGAATTTTTTTTGCAGTTTCCCAGTATATTCTATGGTACTATGAATAACATCATTAGAAAGTACATCTTGTTCCGCAAAATAAAAGCCCCATATGTCTATGTAGATGAAAAAATAAAAAAGTTATGACTCTGAGAAGGTGAGGAGGGAAAAATGAACACGAAAATAAAAATTAGTCCTCGGCATTAAGGGGTTAATACACCAAAAATTAAACTGTGATGCTATGTCCAAAATGTTATATATTTCCACGATTTCTAATAGCAACTTTAGTTACCAACACCAAAATTTAAAAAGATTATGAAAAAATTAGTTGGTTTACAAAATGGCGAGCAACATATCACATTTACTATAGCAGGAATGTTTTAAATACAGCAAAAGAATTGCAGAAAAAGAAAATATCTTACAGGGCTCTATCATAGTTTGTAAGGCCTAAAAGAGACAGACATTCCTCCAGTTCAGCCTATTGTGCTATAGTGTTGATCCAGAGGAAGGCAAACCCCCCATGAGGACAAGAGTGCTGCACTGTGGCTGGAACAGGCATGGTCATGACACATATTTCTTATGTCCCCCGAAGCTCTTTTCTTAAAATGAAATAACCCTAATATTGCTAATCTTTCTGGGTATTGCAGTTCACCCAGTCCTTTTTATTATTTTTATTTCCCTCCTTTGTACCTGTTCAAGCTCTACAATGTCTTTCCTGTGCACTGGTGCCCAAAACTGTCCACAATATCCCATGTGTTTTCTAACCAGTGACTTGTATAATGTTAGAATAATGTTCTCATCATGTGCATCTATGCCCCTTTAAATATACCCCATGGTCTTGTTTGCATTGACAGCTGCTGACTGCTACAATTAAGTTTACTGTCCACTAACATTCCCAAGTCCTTTTCCATGTCATTCACGGTAATCATGGAATGGATTTTGTGCTCTATGGAAAACCCGTGCAGCCGTCCCCACTGCACGGGTTTTCCGCCCGCGGGCCGCTCAAAACACATTGAGCATGTTCATTCTTCCGTCCGGTTTCCGGACGTAATATGACCGCCTCATTGGGTGGGGGGGAGGGCTGTTCTCCGCTCATCGCGGAGAAAAGACGTCCTACCCGCGGCCGGTAAACCGACCGGTATTTGTCTGCTGCCGTGGGGACGCAGCCTAATTCATTGAAATGTAAATCTTATTAAATGGTTGTTGAGCTCCTTGAAAATTTGGAAATTCGGGAAAGTTTTAATATATTAAAGCAAGCAGCCTTCCACAAGATACATTATTCCTTTAACTGGACTTTATTTTAAATTAATATGTGTGTTATTCCTTCATAGGCTAAAAGTGTATTCCATACCCTTTCAGTGTAAAATGTTTATGTTGCTATTTGATACATATTTTCTACCTAGTAGCACCAAGTGACTCCTTGACAAAAATGATTTCATGGCAGAAAATGTCACAGGTAGTGATGAGCGATTGTGTCAACTTTCGTTATCGATAGTCAATATTGGCAATTATCATGACGATTTCCGATAGTCGATAACAGATTATCACCGATGACCATTAAAGTCTATGGGAGAGGAACAACACCTTCATTCTTAAACCCAAACAGGGGTGGAGAAGCTGGAATTAACATCCACAACAGTAAACTGGATAGGTGCTACATATTAGGCAAGACAATTAGGTTATAAAAATCACAGAAAAAAAGTCACAGACCATTCACTATCCCTGTCTTGTACCACAGCATGACCCTTAAACCTGCATGACCACACAAATTAAAAGTGCCAGAATGCAGTATTATTTGAACCCTCTTTTTACTTGAACTGTACATTGACTATCCCTGTCCTGGACCGCAGCATGACCCTTAAACCTGTCTGACCCACAGATTAAAAAGTGCCAGAAAAAGGAGTCTTTGAACCCCCATTTTAGTTGAACTGGACTTTGACTATACATGTCCTGTACCGCAAGGTTCTTGTCACCCAGCCAGCGCTCGGTCTCGTTGCGAAAAGCCATCCACAGCTCCTGACCTGTGTGTTGACGGTCTCCAAGACAGATTAATTTCAACACGGCCTGGTTTCTACGGGCATGATGCTACCAGTGGACCTTGGGGGAAAGAACCCTGAACCATCCCTGCGGTTTTGAAGAGCGTGCGCCGAGCCTGAGAGCCACCGTTACCATCAGAGACATTCACCCAGCTCACCCAGTGAGCTGTCACAGAGATATAGCGGCCTTGGCCGTGCTTACTAGTCCATGTATCGGTGGTCAAATGGACTTTGCCGGACACAGATGCAGACAACGCGCTTGAAATTTTAGATGACACGTGGGCTGGCCAGGGCAGGGAGGGCTTTTCTGAAAGAAATGCCGCTCGGCATCTGGTATTGGGGGTAGGCAAGGGCCATGATGTGGGGGAACCCATCTGTGTCCACCAGAGGAAAGGCAACATTTCCAAGGCCAAAGCCTGGCAATGCCGACATTCGGGGCTCTTGGCTTTGGGATGGTTTTGGGTTAAAGTGTTTCTTTTTGCTCCCAAGCCTAGTAGACAGAAGGTCTGGCTGCTAGACGGGCCGCTGTACGGTGTGCAGGTCAAACTGGTGGAAGGAGAAGCGGGTAGGATGGGCCCTTGGTTGGTGCTGGTGGTACTCGGACGACGGTGGAGGCTGAAGCGGAGGCTGATCCTTGATCATGGCTCTGAGAGACATGGGCAGCTGAGGAACACTTGGTCATGGTGAGTTCCTCATCCTGACATTCTGCATCCAGGAGCTGCGGACTACAAGCAACAGGCACTGCAAGACTTTGCCGACCGCCCGGGATTTTTGCCGATTGGACGGCTTCCTTCCCCTCCTCTGATGGCATCAGCGATTGGACGTCAAAGCGACAAAATCATCCTCTTTGGCCTCTTGATCTTTTGAAAATGCCTTCTGACCCAAAAACCGCATTTTGTCATCAAAGAGGTTTTCAGAAAATGGATTATCCACAGTCTTGGGTACACGAATTGTCATTTGGGCTGCCTTCGCTTCATGTTGGATGGATGCTGGCGATGATGATGACGACATTTGTGGCCGTGATTGGGAGGACGAAGAGGTAAGACTGCTGGATGCGGTTGCTTTAAACCCATGAAGAACAGATTAAGCGACGCTGTTCGTTACTGAGATTCACAGGGCCCCTGCCCCAGCAATGACAGGCCTGACGGTCCACAACCCGACAATCGCTGTTTGCATGTTGTCGCCAGCACTGGAAGGAGCACCCTTCGCTCGTACCTCTACCTCCATGTCCTACACCTCCTTTGCTCGCTAACCACCGGCGTTGCTCCATGTTCAGACAGATAAAAATTTAAAAAAGGGTTTATGGAAGAGTTTTTGACAGTTTTCTTATTGAAAGACGGCAAATCACGGGTTATTTTAAAATCCTTAAATCCAATTTAACAGCCAACTAGGATAAGAAAGAATTGTTTCTATAAAATATACTGTGAAATGCGGTCTTGTGGAAGAACCGTGACACCAAATCAACAGTGCTCTTCCTTCAGTCCCAGAGATTTACAACTGCCCAGTAGGACTAGAAATTAATAGTTTTCAACACACTATCATACAAGTGCGCTAACTGCGCCAAACTGAGATTCACCAAGTGCAATAAAACTATTCCAAAGTTACACAGATGAGAAATTGCATTTTTTGCAGCAACGGCACACGAGAACAGTTGCAACAAAATTTCTGTATCCAAATTTAAGTACAAGGTGGCTCTTTGAACAAAACTGGGCTGCACCAAAGTGCAGTACAGCTACTTAAAAGTTATACGGATAAGAAAAGGTGGTTTTTTGCACCAATTACATACACCAACAGTTACTAAAAAAATTTCTGTATCCTAATTTAAGAAACAAGGTGGCTCTTTGAACAAAACTGGGCTACACGAAAGGGAAATACAGCTATTTAAAAGTTATACGGATAACAAAAGGTGGTTTGTGCACCAATGAAATACACCAACAGTTACTAGAAAATTTCTGTATCCTAACTTAAGTACAAGGTGGCTCTTTAAACAAAACTGGGCTGCACCAAAGTGAAATACAGCTATTTTAAAGTTATACGGTGTGAGAAGGCACGTGGGGCCGTTGTTGATGGTCGATACTTGTCACCGAGGGTTCTGATCTCGGTGAAGTAAAGCCTGTTAGCCATACATCGGTATCAATATGGTACTGACATTTGTTTTGTTAGTAGGACTGCTGGAATAGCAGTGGATCTAGGTCAGGCTTTACTGGAGCAATTCAAAGAGCAGGGTGGGTTGATTGTTTTCCCCGGTATCCCGGCCTTGGTTTTGAGGCCCACTTTTAAAGGGAGGAAAGCAGGATGGGGTGTGGGGTGGTTTTTTTTTCAGTCAGAGAGTTGGCCTGACTGGGACAGAGCTGGAAGTCTGTGCTGCCGCATAAACCGTGCACTATATACCACATTCCCCCGATCTGTGTGGGGGAAAGCACCAGAAAAATACAAAAGACTGTTTAGTGTTCCACAAGGACTTTATATGTTATTTTTGGGGCTGAAGTTAAGCCTGTATGCCTTGTTTTCCGTTTGCTTGGGAACTCTGGCTAAATAAACGCCGAGAGAGTTTAAACGAAAGCCCAGGGACGGTGTTTTCTTGCTACCCCCCGAATACATCCCCACAACGGGTAACAAAAGCTGTTTTTTTGCACCAATGAAAATATACCCACAGTTACTTTGAACAATTCTGTATCCTAATTTAAGTACACCGGTGGCTTTTTTGAACAAAACTGGGCCGCACCAAAGTGAAATACAGCTATTTAAAAAATTATACGGATAACAAAAGGTGGTTTTTGCACCAATGAAATACACCAACAGTTACTAGAAAATTTCTGTATCCTAATTTAAGTTTCAAGGTGGCTCTTTGAACCAAAAATGGCTGCACCAAAGTGAAATACAGCTATTTAAAAGTTATACGGATAACCCGAAGGTGGTTTTTGCACCAACGAAATACACCAACAGTTACTAGAAAATTTCTGTACCTAATTTAAGTACAAAGTGGCTCTTTGAACAAAAACTGGGCTGACCAAATGAAATACAGCTATTTAAAAGTTATACAGATAAACAAAAGGTGGTTTTTTGCAGCAATGAAAATACACCCAAAAGTTTATTAGAAAATTTCTGTATCCTAATTTAAGTACAAGATGGCTCTTTGAAAAAACTGGAGGAACAAAATAAAAGGTACAATTTCACCTCAGGTGCGAGGTGTGCTGGCCAAAAAGTGGTAAAAAAAAATTGCCATTTCTATGCAGTTCAAAGCAGAGTCTGGGCTGCACAAAATATAACACCCTCCTATTCCCAAAGCCAGACTGTCTGACTTTCTGTCTGTCCTCACCCCCCCCCCCCCGGCAGCTGTACAGTGCTAGATGCTTCTGTAGAAGTCTCTGTCTAACTAACTAAGAGCTGAAATTCTCTAATCTACCTATGTTCTAATGTTCACAGCTAAAAGCATAGTTGTCTATATGAATAAAGAGAAGAACTGTGTCTCTGAGCTGAGCTTTATTGAAAGAGATCTAGCACACGTCCTGCTCTAGTGAGAGACACTGAAACACTGATACTGAACAGGAAACACTGTTCTATGCAAAACGAGGTCATGGATTTTTCCAGCAAAGACAACCATACACATCACAGTCCTGACGTCGCACACCCAGCTCACCCTGCTCTATGCTCTAATCTGATTTTCTGTCCGCCAAAATGACAGGAAGCACCAAAAATGGTGCAATAGTAATAGATTATCTGCAGATTGTCACCTAAAATATCACGTGATCGGAAATTTCCGATCAGCCTAAAAATCGTGCCGATTTCAACTTTGTCGATTGTAATCACTCATCCCTAGTCACAGGCATTGATTGACACAGTCATGTGACAACTAAGCTCATCCTTGTGAAAAAAAAACCTGATGAACCCCATTGTAGTCAATGGGGTCTACTGGGGCCATTGATGCCCGTAATTTAACAGTCTTGCCGAAGCCTTTGCGACTAAAGTTCCAAATGGAACCTATTATGCAGATGTAAAAATTTTACTGATTTTTTTATGGGATACTTTAATTAGAAAAGAAATTATCTTTGTTGGAGTTCTTCTTTAATTACTTTTAACCCATATGTCATAAGCAGGAAGGGGTTCCTGCAAATTGACATATGGGCACGTCATGAGAGTCATGTGGGCTCACAAGAGGAGTCCATATGAGCAGAGCATGGAACCAGCTGTATATTACTGCTGGCTTCATGCTCTGTCAACAGCTATAGGAAAGACAGAGGTAGGGAGCTCCCTCTGTCTCCATTGGCACCCCCACCACACGATCGCAGGGTGCCGATGGCTTCCATGGCAGAGCAGAAACCTAACAAAGGCTTCCAGGTTGCTTGTCAGGTCACCACTTCCATAGTGATTAAGGGTATGTTCACACGACATGTTTTCATCCATGTTACATACGCTTTTAGCTGCGTGTTTGGATCCCAAACAGACCCAAACACGCGGCTAACAAATAGCAATGTGATTTACATTGCTTTTAATATGAAACACTTATCGACGTTCACACGAGTGATCACCGATGTGTATCTCATTGCGTCTTTTCGGATCCATTCCAAGAATTGACATGTCATTTCTTGGTCTGAAAGACGTAGCAGGAGCCCTATTTAAAATTATAGGGTGCAATCCTGCTCCTCCAACGCATTCAAACACGCAGCTGCATGTTGGATGCGTGTTGGATCCATTTAGGATACGATCGACGCAGCGTTTTGGGATGCGATTTTCAGATCTGAAAATGTATCCAAAAACTCCGTGTGAACATACCCTAACTGCTATGATATATAGCAGTTCAGTACTAATACATTGGTGAGCCAAGTCCCACCAATATCTGCGTTCCAAAAGCCAAAATGTGCTACCTCCATTGTACACCCTGCCATTGCCCAAACAGCAGTTTAAATCCACATATAGGATATTGCCAAACTTGGAATAAATTGTGTAACAAATTTTGGGGTGCTGTTTTTCCAGGATTCCTTGTGAAAATGAAACATTTTTTAGCTAAAGCTGGAGATTATTGTAAAAAATTTAATTTTCTATTATCACAGCCTAACGCTAAAATTTTTTTGTGGATCGCCTGAGGGGTTAATATACTCACTACAACTCTGGATATATTCCTTAAGGGGTTTTGTTTCCTAAATGAGGTCTTTTTAAGGGTGTTTATTAAGTTTTATCACCTAAAGGTGCCTGCAAACACATCATTATGGAAATGTGAACTAAAAATCAAGTTGGTGCTCCTCCTTCTCTAAGGCTTGTCAAATAGCACACTAAGGCCACATATGGGATATTTCTTAAAACTGTAGAATCAGGGGAATCGATGTGGAGTTACATTTTCTTGGATTTTGGATACAAATTGAAAATCTGCAAAAAAAGGTTAATTTTTAAATTTTACTTCCACTTTGCTTTAATTTCTGTGAAATCCCCAAAAGGTAAACAAACTTTCTAAGTGCTATTTTGCATATTTTAAGGGATATAGTTTCATAGATAGAGTCAAATATGGGGATATCTAACATACAGTCCCCTCAAAGCCATGTCAGAACTGGACTGATCCCTAAAAAAATGCGAGTTGCACATTTTCTTGAAAATGTAAAAAATTTATAAATTTATGAGCTCTTTAATGTCATAAAAATAAAAATACATTTAACAAATTATGCCACTATAAAGAATACATATGGTAGATGTTAATTATAAACTATTTTGTGTGGTATTACTGTCTTACTTGCAGAAATTTTTGAACTTGAAAATGGCAAATATTTCAAAATTTTCACATTTTGATATTTTTCATGAATAAACAAGGATTGTATGGACCAAAATGTATAAATGTATTACTAACATAAAGCATGATGTGTCATGAGAAAACAGTCTCAGCCGCGGTCAGTTTTCGGATTTGCCGTCAGCCTCGTACATTTAGTGTACGGGGCTGACGGCAAATCCGAACGGAATCCGGTGGAATTTAAACCCAATTTAGACTACAGCACGGATTTTTCATTGCTGTCTAAGCAGCACAGTATACCGTTGGATTTTCGGCAGATTCAAGATACTGAATCCACTGAAAATCTGATGGTAAAGCTATGCCATGTAGACATAGCCTAAGGGGTTAAAATGTAATCTACAGCAATATTTCTTCTAGTCTCCAGAAACAACACAATGTTTCCATTGAAATTGTTTTCAGAATTAATGTGGAAACAATTTGACACCCACACACATTTGAGCTTGGAAACTACAAAATGATGCACCTCACATACTCATGAGCGCTTATATCTGAAGCATGCACAATTAATGCAGAGAATTACACTTGGAACCAGTGATAGATTATGCAAGTTATCATAACAGTTCCGAGAATTGCTAAATATCTCATCTCCTAATTTAGAGGTATTTTTGATGAGCCTGAAAAGTGACTCGAACATGTTTAGCATCTGAAATAGATAGTAAATCTTACTCCAGCTGGGACAGAGATGCTGTTATCATTAGTTTGGAAATCACTGATTTCTTCTCACATGAAAACGAATAGATTTATATTATAACCTTTTGGCACATTGAGTGCTTCTACTGTCTAATCAGTGCAACTTTAAATTAACCAATGTGAGCATTTTCACAGTCCCAGATATATCATCAGTATATCATGTTTAAGCTCTTCAATAATTTACAGTTGTAATTCACAAGGCCCTGATAGTAATGCAT
The DNA here is from genome assembly GCA_025379985.1 of Phyllomedusa bahiana. Taxonomy (NCBI): domain Eukaryota; kingdom Metazoa; phylum Chordata; class Amphibia; order Anura; family Hylidae; genus Phyllomedusa; species Phyllomedusa bahiana. The sequence continues at coordinate 21,359 of JAODAL010052690.1, forward strand.
TTCATACTGTCTCACTTGGCTCAATTTTTCTGTCTTATAGTAATTTATAGGTTTTATTTTATGCAGAGCCCCAATGCTTTCTCTCCTTTATTAATTGCCCCTGATGTATGTCAATACTTTTCTTTCTTGGAGCCAAGCTTAAAAGTCACTGAATATTTTCTGAACATTTTACTTCCAGTGTTTTCCTCTCTACAGTATTAATTTAAAATGCACTGTAGTGTAACCATGGTTAGATTTCTATTAAGGCTCCTTAGACAAGTGATGTTAATAACCACAAGATATAATAGTAATACTATGCATAATATTATGTAAATTAAAAGATAACGATTGTTACCATAAGTATGTACCGACCATGTAATAGCAATTTGCAAGTCTGCAATTCCTCAATGAAAAAGCTTTTTTTACAGCACATGAAAGCACACCATGTAGATTTGTGCCTTATTTATTGTTGAGATTCATTATAAGAATTCAGTTGGGCCCAGTTTCCATGTAAATTGGAGTCTCCACTGTAGAGTCTGTCAAAAATTACAGAAAAAAAATATCACAGCATGCACTTTGCTGTTAAAATAACTGACACCATAATGGAAACGAGAGGGACCCCCACCACAGTCATTGGGGCCTTAGTATCTGTCTGTGTATAACAGACCTGGTGCTGTCTCTATATTGGAGACTTCAAACAAACCTCTGAAACAAATGTTAACAAGGCCTTAAAGGCCCACTCTATCTTTTTTTTAACCCTCAGTTCATTAAAAATTGCTTTTAGGTACATTGTAGTGCCAGTAACTTTGCTTACCTGCAGCTCAATTTCAGGATTTTTAGCTGATGCAACAGTCTGTGTTAGGTCACATCACCTGCATTCTAATTGACTGATATAGGGTCTGTGTCCCTATATATTCCCATGCAACTGACTTTGAACCGTCCATAAGAGAGAGAAAGACACTCTTACGGGTTACACAACCATGCTGTGTGTTTCAGCGAGTACAGGTCATATGACAGTGGCAGCAGAGAGAAATCATGTATTTAGCTGCAGGCAAGCAAAATTACTAACACTGCTGTGTACCTAGAAGCATATTTAAATAAACTAAAGGGAAAAAAGCTGGAGTGGTCCTTTTACCAATTTTTATTTTTTTCTTTCTGTTTGACAAATTTGACAAATTTATTACAAAGTTGCAATACTGCAGATTTGTACATTTAAATAACATACAGTTGTAAGGGAATAGTGGTAGTGGCAGAACAGTCATATCACTAACACAGAAAAGCCCATATAGTTGTCCGTCACACAGAGAAATACAATTGTGTATCAGTGGCTATAACCTAATAACATAGGTGTCACATAAAGTGTCCAAAAAGTTTCAGATATGCCAGTATTTATACAAATGTGCCATTTTCAGTGCCCCTATTAACCATTCTTAACTAGTTATGTACACTTTTCTTCGCTACTTACAAAAGAGCAGCCAATCAGCAGCGCCTTAAATATAGTTGACTCTTTTTTGTGCTAACTTGTACAGACAGAAAATATCTTTTGGATACAAGTGATCTATTACAGATGACTTTTATCAGGGGAAAAGTATAGAGCGACATGTATGATCGGACTGTGCCACATGTCTGCCGTCTTTTGAGCCCGAAAACTGGCGTAGCCCCATTCGCTATATTTATAATCTGCCGCACTCCAATATCAGGCGCATTACAGAGCATTATTTGTAATGCACCTGAGATCGGAGGGCGTGCTGGAGGCGTGTCGCACTGCAATCTTAGGAAGCTACACATTTATGTGTTTAGTACGGCAAATCCAGGCGCATTAGTGCTGGAACAAGTAAACCACTATAAAAGTAGTTTATCTGAGCCAGAAGTGTCGCTTTGTAGCTAGAAAGTGCTAAATCTATGACCCGCAATAGAACAGGTTCATAGATTCAGGCGCATGCTACACTACTAATGCGTGCAAATAAAATGGCGTCCGGGCGCCAAAATACATACATGTTGCCCCTGGTGTTCTAAGACAGTGCCAGGAATATTAGATCATCTCACTTCTGGTTACTTGGTGCTGGGTTGAAGAGTTAGGGTATGTCTTTCTATGCTGAAAATATCTGCATGATATCCGTGACAAAGTAAAAAAAATTTTATTGCATGCAAATTTTAGTGCCCTAGTAACTTCAGTAAGACAGCTATACGTAGAACTAGAGCAGAAACACATGAAGAAATGGCATGCTCAATATTCTGCATAAAATCCACATGCTGAAAAATATGTGCGCAAAAAAAAAGCCATAGATCACCATTGAAATAAATGGCACACAGATTGCAGGTGGATTCCACACAGATTTGTATGAGCAGAAATATCGGCTGAATGATCATACTTTAAGGATATGAAGGGCAGAGGCCCAGGATCAGCATTTGACTGCCTTTATCAGTACAAGCTCATCAGTAATGGTCTTAAAAATCCTTCAACAGTTCTTAACAGTAGTTTACTGCTTCATAAGACCACCTCTCAATATGTCTTCAAATGGCAATGCAGCATTATACCATTTAGAAAATAACACTCTTTAAAATCAAACATAGTAAGATATGGATCTATAGCTCTTTGTATGGACTGTCTTTTATTCTCCAAGCCACTGACAAGCTGTATAATAAGTTGATCACACTGGAATACATCTCTTTCCACTATCTCCAATCCGGCATTTAAAAATAGAAGGAATGTAATTTAGAGCATTTTTTTAAGTATAAAGACATTTTCCCCTCAGAGAGTATACAGAGATGGATGTCCTAATGGAATGACTAGGAAACTAGAGAATGGATTACAGCCTCCATTCACTAAACAGGGAATGATGTCTAAAGAATGCATTTTTGTGGAACTTTAGTTGCAAGTGAGTCAGGAGGGAACCATTATACTTATTTTCCTTTGTTCTCCAGCAAGTTTGCCAGGTTTGACCTAATGACTTTGAAAGAGTCAAAGTCTGTTTTGTAGCATAATATAAAATAATAAGGAGTTAGATTGACAAGTTTTCATGACAAGCTATGAATATTTAGTATTTGTTCTTTCTTTTTGCTAACATTCACTTTGCTTCTTCACATACTAATATACTTAAAGTGCACCTGCCATTTTCTTATTTATTCAACGTTTTACATCGATTAATTTCATGATATATCTTTTTAGAGGTTTTTCTTCTAGATAATTCCAAATCCTATGCTCGTTTCACAAAATTATATACCCACAATAAGTCTATTACTCCCCTTCCCCCACATAGAATTGTAAGTAGCTACACTGTAGCTCAGAGGTAACATTTTTGCTTTACAGCACAAGGGTCCTTGGTTCATATCCCTGCAGGAACTTAACCTGTACTCTTCAGCTCTGTGTGCTCAGAAGGGGGCATGTGTGATTTGTTTGAATTGTATATCATGTGACCCAGCAGGGGTGAATCAAACCCGGCCTTTCTCCCCTAGTAGTTTAAAGGAAAGGTTTGTTTATGTATAGAGCTTTGAGTAGCTGAGGTAAAGTTTTTACCTCCAGGCACAGGGGTCCTAGGTTCAAATCCCTGCAGGAACCAAACCTGTGGATTTTTTCTTCCGCTTTATCAGTGCACAGACCTCATGGAGGTTTCTTTTTTTTATTTGCACTGTTTGACTTATTACTAACTAATCCAAAGGACAGCAGTAGAATGACAGCACCCGGGGTTTGAACACTCAGTAGCTACTTGAGAAGAGAGGTGATGTCTGAACATGTGCGACCAGGATTGAGGAACTCACAGCCCTGGTCGTATCCCTGGAGACGAGCTGTTTAAAAAATGGATCCCCAAAAGGAGCAGCTAAAACAAAACGTTGCGAATTTTTATAATGATGAATGGTGAAAATGTTTATTATTTAATTTTTCAGCTTCCAACTTGAATTTTACTTTGTGGCAAAACCCCTTTAAGTAAAACCTTTAGTGGTGTTTGCAAACATCCGGAAGTTTATAACAAGAGGAAGGAGAATCCATAGCAAAACTGCAAAGAGTTCAAAACATCACATTCACTAGAGCTTGTTTTGCTATCTCTTATTTTTTTTAAATAGCAGGAAAGCAAATTAGTGTACTGTAGAAATGATACGCATTAAATTTCACAATTCTATAGCATGTGAACAGGATTTTTAAAAATTGGTGTACATAATGCACATTTATCAACTCTTCTCTGTTGGGGGATGTCTCTACCAGCTTTGCAGATCTAGAGGCTGAAATTTTTGTCCATTTTTCTTTGCAAAGTAGCTCTAGCTCAGTCAGATTGGTTGCCGGATGTTTGTGAAAAGCATTTTTCAAGTCCTGTCCCAGATCCTCAATAGGATTTAGGTCTGGACTGTGACTGGACCATTTTAACACATGAATATGTTTTGATTTAAACCATTTCCATTGTAGCTTTGACTGTATGTTTTTGGGTTTTTTTTCCTGCTGGAAGGGGAAAACACGCCCAGTTTTAACTTTTT